>CAMZMU010000052.1:69628884-69770031 GCA_947311845.1 Poa pratensis | reverse complement strand
ATTTGTATTGTTTGATGTTCCAGTGGCTATTTAAGCATTTAGGATTGTGATGATGTGATGTTGTTTGAATAGTTTAGTGATTGCTTGTATTTGTTTGTTATCGATAGACGAGAACGTTGCTGGATTTATCGAGGAGGGGTAATTTGTTGAACCTGAAGATCAAGATCAAGGCCACTTTGCCGAGCAAGGCAAGCTACTCTCTGAGCTTGCACCTAAACCTGGGTCCTCGCTCAAACTCTATGGAAAGATAAGGAGGAGGATTGAAGACTTCATAAATGTGGTCGCCGGGAAAAAACATATGAGTCCTCACACTTAGGGTTTCCGAGGGGACCGGGACTGAGTGTTGGTGGGAATTATCATATGGGTAGGATCCTATACTAGCATGAGCAAAGGAGAGGCTAGGGTCGGTGGCTCAACTTCGCATACACCTTGTATGGCGGGACGTGGCTGACACGATGGGTTCGGATGGATGTGGGTTAAAAGCGTGCTACCTTACAGGGTCAAAACTATTCGAATAGCCGAGTCCTCGGATTGGACAATTGGGAAGCTGTCCTAAGATCATGTGCAAGTTTTTGGAAAAAGCTTTTAAGTTTAAAGAACTGAGAATGGTGATGGGTGTTAAACAACTATACCAAATGGAGTGGTATAAGTTGTGGGAATAATGGACCATGGTGGGCCCTGGTCAGGAAAAGGAGAAGTTTTGGAGAAATAAAAGAGATGGTGACTTCTTTTAAAAACAGTTATAAAACTCTTCTTACTTTTTTTTCAATAAAGATATAGAGATGTCATAAGAAAATCAAAGTTTGAAAAGTTAAAAATAAAAACTAGTGCATACTCATGTTGGGTAGTTTGCGAGTACATTCAAATGTACTCATATTGGTTTCATCCCTGGCTATGTCCTAGCCAGACTACGAGGAGGAGCATACGAGCAGGAGTATGGTGACTTCTATGCGAACTAAGGATCTCCACAAGTCAGCTGCCTGTCGGGTCGTCGTCGTTAGAATGATGTCTACTACGCCGTAGCTTCCGCTGATATTTTGGTTTGGCCATGAAGGCACCTATGTAAGAAACTTGGTCTAAATGACCATTTATGTAAGACTTTTTATTCGGTACTGTAATGGATGTAAACTTTGGTATCCAATTCGGATTATGTGCAACGACAGACTGATCACGGGATCGTTGTGTTAAGCATAATCGGGTATTTCGGACAGCTAGTCCGGGGTCCCCACAGAAGTGTCATATGGGAAGGATCCTATATAGCATGAGCAAATGAGAGGCTATTGTCGGTGGCTCAACTTCGCTACACCTTGTATGGCGGGACGTGGCTGACACGATGAGTTACCGGATGGATGTGGGCTAAAAGCGTGCTACTCTACAGGGTTAAAACTATTCGAATAGCCGAGTCCTCGGATATGGACAATTGGGAGGCTGTCCTAAGATCATGTGCAAGTTTTATAAAAGAGTTGAGTTTTAAAAGAAAAACGAAGTGGAAAATGTTTCATATACCTATACCAACGGATCGGTATGAGGTTGTTGGAGAAAAAGTTGACCATGGTGGACTATGGTCGGAAAAAGGAGTGTTTTGGAGAAACAGACAAAATGGTGATATTACTCAAAGATAGTTATAAAATTCTTCTTATTTTCAATAAAGATATAGAGATGTTTTAAGAAAATAAAAGTTTGAAATTAAAATAAACAAGTGCATACTCATGTTGGAGTAGTTTGCGAGTACAATCAATGTACTCATTATTGGTTTCGTCCCTGGCTATTGTCCTAGCCAGACTACGAGGAGCACTGCGCCGAGGAGGAGTATGGCGACTTCTATGCGAACTAAGGATCTCCATCAGTCAGCTGCCTATCGGGTCGTTGTTAGAAGTTGATGTCTACTACGCCATAGCTTCCGCTGATATTTTGGTTTGGCCCATGAAGGCACCTATGTAAGACTTGGTCTAAATGACCTTTTATGTAAAACTTTTAATTCGGTATTGTAATGGATGTAAACTTTGGTATCCAATTCGGATTATGTGCAACGACAGACTGATCACGGGATCGTTGTGTTAAGCATAATCAGGTATTCGGACAGCTAGTCCGGGGTCCCCACAATTATCAGCAAGATAAACATCCAAATAACAGTGTTCCAAAGGTGACAAATCAAGCATATCATAGAGTTTTTTAGGCATAACAGAGATACTAGCACCAAGATCACATAAATCATTACAATCAAAATCATTCACCTTCATCTTAATGATGTGATGAGGACATCCCACCTACAGTCACAACTATTAGTCCTACAACTATACAAGGAGCTATTACTCGAGCTTGTGCGCGTCAACTTAATTATCAGGTACTTTCGTTCCTAGGTGTTGGAGAATAGTCCCCGAGAACCAGGAATCGTAAGGGCTGAACACGTTGTCAAACAAACCCTCGTCAACCTCGGCGACCGAACCGACGAGCTTGGCTGAACGCATCACGGCAGAGATAGACACGAGCTCATACCCAGCTTCAGGCCCTCCCGGGGGAGTAAAGACCCTACTTCCTGTTGTGTTGTATTGCACTGCTTCGAGAGGTTACAGTACAGGTTTGCTTGCCGAGGGCGAAGCTACAGCAAAGGTGGAGAGGAACTTGTGCTCTCTGATACGTCTCCAACGTATCTATAATTTCTGATGTTTTATGCTTATATTATATCATTTGCTACATGTTTTATATACACTTTATGTCATTTTTATGCATTTTCTAGGACTAACCTATTAACAAGATGCCAGTTCCTGTTTTCTGTTGTTTTTGGTGTCACAAAAGTTGTTCTGGAAATATTTCGGAATTGGACGAAACAAAAGCCCAGGTCCCATTATTTTTCTGTCACGTACACGAAGTCTGAAGGAGAGACGAAGACGGGCACCGAGGCAGCCACACCTGGTGGTGGCGCGGTCCCACCTTCTGTCGCGCCGCCATGTGTTGTGGGCCCCTCGGGCCTCCACCGACGTCGCCCCTTCGCCTATAAATTGATGTTTTTGGTAAAACCCTAAGGACCAGAGTCATTATCCACGAAAAGTTCAGAGCCGCCGCCATCAACCCTAACTTGGGAGGGTTCTGAAGCTCTTTCCGGCACCTGCCAGAGAGGGGAATCATCACCGGAGGGCTCTACACCGCCACGCCTGCCTCCGGTAGTGATGTGTGAGTAGTTCATCCTTGGACGGGTCCATAGCAGTAGCTAGATGGTTGTCTTCTTGACGAGGTGTGTCCTCGACAATACCCATGGTAAGGTACCAGGCTAGAGTTATGAGGTAGAGAACGCATAGTGTTAGTAGAATCGTCGGCTGACAAGCGGGGATTTACCCAGGTTCAGGACCCTCGGCTGAGGTAACACCCCTACTTCTTGCCTGTCTGTATGATAATGGAATATGCTGTGGTTACAAGGGTCTAGCAAGGGTTTGATCTCGCTAGGGTTTGAGGGCTCTGGTGTTGCGTGTCCTTGATCGGCCACCCTCCCAGCACTTATATAGGGGGCTGGGTCTCAGGTACGTAACCGACTAGGTTTTACAGATAAGGAAACTAACCGACTATGCCTAACTTGGGAAGTGCGGTGACCCGCACACCACTGCATATTGTAGTGTACAAGTCGTTGATATAACACCCACAGAAGGACTTATCCGTAAATATTACATCCTCAGAGTAGTACAACAGAAACATTGCGGGTCCACTTTATTACACACTGCTGATATTACAAGCCAGAAATGCATAAAAACTTCAACGTCTTCCTCGACAAGGAAGGACCGTCTAATATTGCTGTGTTGACAGGAGTCAACCTACTAGCGATAGAAAGCAATAAACTAAGAACCATATTGGCTCAGCAGCTAAGTAGTACTAGTCTAGTCTTGCTCGGCTAGGTTCCTATTAGGATAACTTTAAGTCTCCACCTCGTCGTCGTCAGCGTCGTCGGCTCCGTAGGCGATGATGTAGTCGACGCCTTCTACTCCTCCGGACAGATCAGGTGCTTCAAAGTACACCTCGTCGGCATGGTACGCTCCAAAGTCCACGTCGGTGACCTCCTCAGAGTCTAAGCAGGGGTCAAAAGAGGAAAGGGTGAGCAACACTAGCGTTACTCAGCAAGCTCAAGTAATAGATGATAAGGTGTATGATGCTCTATCTACCATCCTGACCAAAAAGTCATGGATGAATATGCAAGTTTTGTAAAACATTTTTAGTAAAAGGTCCATTTTATTTTAGAAAACTATGCCCCCAGTCTCCACGGATTTATAGTCATCACTTGGGATGCCTTTCCGCTGCGGTCTGTAGTCCCCTCCTGGAACAAGGATGTAATAGTCACAATTTCTTTGTTTAACTCTGCAGAGCTGCACCACTTTACCCAACAGCAGCCTGGCTCTTTATGCTCTCTCAGCGCACCATGTGTGCTAGCCAGAACTCAGGGCAACAAGTCATGTGGAGTCGCTTCCCGGCACAACGCATATCCACCCCTTATGACCCAGTCTGGTACAAAGACCAAAGACTCGTCACCACTCCCGAGCTCCTATTCCAAATCACCCGTCGGGTGGGGACGGTATGCGCTCCCACGCTGTTGGCCACCGCAACGGACTCAACCAGGTAATAGTCTGCCGAGGATATGCAAACGAAGGAAGAAACCTCTGACGAGCCCATCCATAGTGAATCTGTTGGCTGATGCTTCAATACGCGCAAGGATCACTGGGCCATGGGTTATTAATCCTAGGTACATACTTTCTCGTACAGTGGAACCTCCACCACAACATCAATCCGTGGTTCCACTGCCAGCCAACCATATATTCATAGCAATTCACATCATTCGAAAATAGATTTTCTTTTCATGCAATGATAAACCATAGTACTTTGCAATTTACTTTGATAAAAATAATCAATCGAGGATATGCAAGTTGGAACTTTCCTTGAGACTAATAGGTAGTGCAGTCTAAAGCTTCCGACGATTTGGGACTCGCGTGTTCTGAAAATCAATATCACTGTCTGTATCAGACAATGTTGAAAAACCAAATACATGCCAATATGCATAGAATGAGATGATTTTTTATTCTTTCCCAAAATTCCCCAGAGTTTTGTTAAGGATTCTTTTGATGATTTCTTTGATTTGAATTTTAGGTAGGATGAGTAACATGACAGTCTTAGTGTAGTTCAAATTATACTTTGAACTTGATACATAATTTTCCCATATTATTTTCTTTGAAAATATTTTGAAATATTCCAAATTCATTTCCACTTAAGGATCCTTTGAATTTTTGCTACAAGAAATTATTTTCAAAAATTCAAAGAGATATTTTATTTGGGTAGATTATTTTCTGCTGATATTTGTAGATATTTTGTTTGTATTTTTAGGAATTTATTTGAATTTTGAGAGTTCTTTGAAAGATTTGAATTTTCAAATTTTTATGAATTTACAAAAATACCCTTGGTCCAACCTGGTTGAACTAGGTCAAAGACTTGGGTCTGGCCCGGGTCGGTCAACCGACCGAGCCACTCTTCTTTTTCCTCCTCTCTCTCTCGCTCGTGCCCGTGCTCGACCTCGCCTGGGCGTTCATGTCGCCCGTGCCGTCGCCGCCTCGCCCGGCCAACTCCGGCCATCTCCGCCGCCGAGACGTGGTGCAAAATACTCCCCTCGCTCCGCTCTGCCTCCTCACTAGAGCGATTTGAGTTTCCGCTTCCTCTCGCGGCCGCGCACGACCCGTTAGGTTCGGTGCTGGCCCGGCTTGCCGCCGTTTGCGGCCTTCTTCCCCCGGCGTGCTCGCCATGTGTCGGGGGAATACTTTCTGGATTAACCCGCCCCAGTGCGACTTACTTTACTCGCACGGACAAAGGCCCACTTGGGAGCAAGCCCTATTGAACCGCCATAAGGAGAAAGATCTAGAAGACATATCCCGGAGGACGTGAAGACCAAGTAGTCTCCGAGTAGGCCTCTGTGGACGTATTCCTTATGGGGAAGTTTCCTTTGTAACCTGCGAGCCTCTGTGTATATAAAGAGGACTCGCAGGACTTAGACGGGTCAAGCTATCAAGCCCTAAACCCTAGCTCATACGGCGAGTACCAGATCGGATCGCCTCCATTGTAACACCTCGATTATCATATCAATACCAATCTAGGGTAGGCAGGAAGTAGGTCTTTTACCTCACATTGAGGGGGCCGAACCTGGGTAAATCTGTGTTGATCTTTGTTCCTGCGATCCCAAGCTCGGAGATGCTTGACTCGCGTAATCCCACACCTACGAAGTCATCTATGACACCTGACGTGACAAACCCACGACAGTTGGCGCCCACCGTGGGGCCTGCGGTCAAAAGCGTCACGTTCCGCGCAGGATCGAAATCAGGCTTCAAGGACATCGCCATCGGCCAAGTTGAAGACATCAATGGGTCCCCTTCATCGACGACTCAGAGTGGGGACCCGAGGCAGATCGCATCGAGTTTGGATACATTGTTCCCATCGGATCAGTAAAAGTTTTCGTCGGATCCGTCAGTCGCAGATCTATAGATGCGACTCAAGGAAGCGTCGGTGGAGGAACTGCGGCCGGTCAGGGTCCGCGTGTTGGAGGAGCTACAACAAGCTACAGCAAGACTACCCATCCCCGTCCCGTCAAGACCTGTTTGGGGATCTCTACCAAATCAGGAAGGAGACCTCAAGATTGAAGAGATTGAAGCTATCAGGACGGAACTCTGTGAAGAGGCACAAAGACTCGCGGCTGAGCGCAAAAACTCCAAGAAGAAGGTCGACGACTCCGTCGCTGCAGCCAAAGCACCAGGCGGTCCGAACCAAGACGACATCTGAGCGCAAGAAACTCCAAGAAGAAGATTGGCGACTCCGTCGTTGGCAGCAAAACATCAGATCAAGATGGACAGAGGAGAGATGAAATCACAGTTCCACGGCGACCCAGAGAGCAACGTGCATGCCGCGATAGGATATTGTCAAAGATAGCACCGGTTGGAGACACACGAGCTGATAAGGAAGCTCGCCATGCGATCGACCTACTGCAAACCGCTGCTTTACAACAAGCAAATATGTATGGAGTCACGCCCAATGAGCCGCAAAACGAGGTATCATGGGGAGGAGAAAGTGCAGCGTCGAAGAAGTGGTCAACCAGCTAGCAGGTTTGCAGGTATCATTGGAAAAAGAAAAGAAGATAGAAGGCGAGTCACGGACGTCCGGAGCGACTCAGCCATCCCAGATTGAAACTGATTCAGATGAAGATTCAGCGCCAGTAAACTCCTATTCATTATTGAAAGGACCAGCATGTTTTGGAGAGGAAATACGGCTCACTCGTTTCCCCCCGAACTTCGAGTCGCAGCGAGTCACCACCTATCGCAGTGACCAAGACCCTGCCTTATGGATAGAAGATTACGAGGCAAGCATGACAGGGGCTGATGTGACTCAGAAGTACGTGCGAAATACTTCCACTTGGCAATACAGGGAGAAGCTAGGGATTGGCTGTTAAGGCTGCCATCAAAATCAATAAGCACATGGGAAGACTTGAAGGACAAGTTCATCAACAGATTCCAAACAGAAGACATGAAAAACCTTAGACAATGCATTCAAAAGAGGACGAATCAAGCGGTGACTGGATCAAGAGAATCGCGGAGATCCTTGGCTCCGCCAAAAACTTAACAGTAAGCTGCAATACAAGCTATGAGAAGAACTGTAGATTTGAGCCGCTGGTGCACAAATTAAGTCGCGCTGAGCACAAGATTGATAGTTTCGACCAGCTTTTGGCAACAGCTGACAAGTACGCAAAGACAGATAAGGGACAGGCGGCTTATCACAGAACCCAACAGGGAAATTGCAAGTCGCGCAAACTGAACATCGCGCACACCAGATGAAGGAGCAAGGAGTGATAAGGCCTTACTCCCTAATAACTGCAAGGGGATCTTCGACGTGCCTTGCGACTTACATCGCAGGAGAGATGGCAGGCCAGCGGTCACACAAAGGCGCAATGTCATTATTACCGGAGGTGGAAAGAAGGCGACACGCCAGACGGCTCGCAGCGGATCGATGCAGCACAAGAATAAATCTAGCTCTCGTCAAGGGCCTGACGTTTTACCTAGAAGAAACATAGGACAGTTTCATACAGTGGAAGTACAAACAACGGATGGAAGCCGGAAGAGCGGTCAGATTTCAACGCCAGAAAGGTATCGTCGCTGGACAGAGCAATCGGTTATTTGGAGTCGCGGCGATCACCCCCCAGAAGTAAGAGATCCAGGACAGCCAGCTCTTGTGGTCACGCCTGAAGTCGCGGGATACAAGTTAAGTAAGGTCCTAATGGACGGAGGAGGAAGAGTAAACATCCTATATCAAGACACGCTCCGAAGAATGAATATACCCGAGACGAGGCTGCGACCATCCAGGAAAGAAATTCAAGGCATAATCCCAGGAGCTGTTACGCGACCAATCGGAAAGATAACACTTGAAGTTAGCTTTGGAACAGAGCGGAACTTCCGCACAGAGCTCCTAGACTTTGAGGTTGTAGCAGTCAAAAGCTCATATCATGCGATCTTTGGAAGAGAAGCCTATGTCAAATTTACCGCCGCCCCTGCTACGTCTACCTACAGTTAAAGATACCAGGACCAAACGGTGTTATTACAATATATGGAGACAGGCAGAGAGCGTTAGAATGCGAGAACGCAGGCTCAGTACTCGCAGAAGAAGCTTGCATCGCCAACTCTCACATGGATATCAGTCGCAGATCGGTAATCGCAGCTCAAAACGAGTCGCGTTGGAGGTACCGCGGAAGCGGCCAACAGGATGCAGCCACCGGATGGTAAATACCCACCGAGAAGTCGCGCATCAGCAAGATAATGCCCCAGAGGTCGCTTTGATACAAAAAGAAGACAAGAAATGGCGCATGTGCATAGACCCAGCCTCGATCAACAACCCCAGCCAAAGGGCTCAGTTATCGTGAGTCCTTACAAAGCAAACTCAACTCAACATAAGTCGCAGCTCAGTGCGGCTAATCGCCTAACAAATTGCTCTCTGCTTCAACATGAGACATACATCGGAGCTATCATGCTCGACCCGAGTCGCTTTTAGCGACTCAAAATTGAACCAATCAGGTGTTCAACCCACTCCGTTAGGAGTATTAATTCGCAACTAAGTGCGATGAGTATCAAGTATGCATGGCCTGCGGGGAATAGAAAACCCGCATTAAAGGGCCTGCATCATCCTGTAACACCCTGTAAAACATCGAGTGATTATGAAATAAAGCCGGCACCCTTGACATTCAAGGGTTTGTCGTTTCGCCTCAACTATCATTGAGTCGCTGAGTCTTTTGAATTTCATATATCACTGACCCTTGAGGGCTCCTTACGAGCATCGCGAGTACCAATCGCACCTCAAATTTTGCCAAACTAGTGGCAATCCTTAAGCTAGAAGCGTCTTGCATTATGCGGCCAAAGTACTGGGGTGTGGCGTCAATCGAGCTTGATTGCCTATCATGGCCGCTCTCGACCCTGAACACACATGTTCCTAGGAAATACTGAGCCGCGCGAGCGTCTACTTAATGGAATTATCATGAAAAGAACCTGCTTATAGGTCACCAAAATACTGTTTATAATACATGAATGTCTTACAGACTAACGGGCATGTCCCACATTATTTATTTTTCTCTTCCGAGCTACAGGAGTGGGAATTGGCGCGGCTTGTCTCGCAGTTGCAGTCGCAGGTGCCTAATAATCAGGGCGCCGCCAGACGAGGCAGAAGGGCCACCAGATACTGTTGCTGGAGTGGCAGCCCGAGATGACTCAGCTCCTGTGGACTTTTCCTTTGGCACCTTGCTCCCATCAAGATTGAATTTTCGAGATAAGTGCCCAAGTCTAAGTTATCAACAAATTTTGTGGCATATCCGCGCATCCCTTTCCAGATATCGAAGTACTCGCTTATTGGCAGTTCAGTATCATCCGCGCTCATCGCCAGGCCGTGGCGAGCAACCTTGCCAACATCTATCTCTGGATAATATGCTCGAGCAATGTCAAGACATGCGCGGCTCCGGCGCGAGCAGAGGATCGTTTCCAATCAGAGACATAATGGAGCCTTGAGCAGTTTATTTATCCAATACTCGCAAGATGTTGGGCCATCAGTCGCAGGAGAGATTACCGTCATAACTTCCTTGGTAACCTTTAAGAAGCGCTGGCTGAAGTCAGACAGATATACCAGTTGATCCTTCAAGTTGGAGCGGGACACTGGGGCCTCAGGCCCTATGTCAAGAAAGAAAAGGCAAGAAACAAGTCAGAGACTCACGTTGGTTACCCAAAATATATATGATTAAAGGAATAAAAGACGAACCAGCAAGCTGCAGGATGGCTGATTTGACCATGGAGCCAAAACCCTCAAAGGCTTTGAACAGCGAGTTATATTTTTCATCTCGCGCGGCGAGTTCCTTTGCGTGGTCTCCCTTCAGCGATCAATCAATTCAGATTTAAGAGTCAGCCCTTCTCGCAAAGATCTAATGACTTCGTCTTTCTCCATGAGTCGCTGCTGCATATCGGCTTCAAGTTCTTTAAATTGCTCTTCACAGGAGTCGAGTTGACCTTTGAGAGATTTTATTTCCTGATCTTGGTCCCTAATGACCTCATTATGCTGCTCCAGGGAGACTGCATCATTTCAGGATGATCTATGGAAATGCCTTTACCCTTTATTGAGCCAGAAGCATCAAGCAAGGACAGTTCAAGCTGAAAATAAACAGAGCAAAATGCATGGGTAAACTATCCAGGAACTTGGGGGCTCGAGATTTGGAGCCAGGAAAAGAATCAACACCCCGTGCGATGACACAAGGTTTTGATCCTTGGGGGCTACGGTATATGTACCTGGCGACTTGAAGAAAATTGCTCAACTAGCCGCGCAGCAGAGCAGCATGCTTATCTCCAGCAGCAATTATGGCATCCGCAATTGACTTGGAACTATTTCCTGGAGCTGGAATTCTATTTCAGTGGATACCCTACCACAAGCAGGAGTTGCGGATGGAGCTGCGACTGGAGTCGGCAGGAGCCGCATCTGCAATACCTTCCTCCAGGGAGGGCCTTGGATGAGTCGCACCATTACTGTTTCCCACGTTTTCATCAGCAGCATCATCCTCGCTCATAGCTGGCTGAGAAGAAGTGGGATGGAATTAGACTTGGTATCCTCTTCAGCATGGCCCTGCAAAACATTGATGGGTTAATAAGCTGACCTAGCAGAGCCGCAACATTGAAAAGAAGGCGAACCATACCCAGAGGCGACACGGATACTCTTCATCAGGCAACCAGAGGAAGGAGAAGATAAACCTTGCAAATCTGAACCTACAGAGTATGAAAAGAAGTGGTGATCAGCAATTCCTTGCCAAAAATACGCAAGCACAAAAGGAAAAGGAGAGAGTCGCAAACAATTACCCGAGCTTATTGAGAAGCAGTCCTTTGCAACAGCCTCGGAAGAGAAAGTAGCCTTGTTGGGATCAGCAAGTTTTAAAGATTTGGCAGTTCTTGTTTCTACCAGTACGCCAAGGCTTTGCGCGTTTCTCAGGCTGCGCGGGGTCTTCTGAGCTCTTGCATAAAATACGCTTCGAGGACCTGCGAGGCACCTCAGGAAGTTCCAAGAAAGGTGTATTTGGAGTCGAGGACAGAAGAGCGTCGGCCATTTGTTGCTCCTCTTCAGAAGCACTGCCCTCGCTCGACATCGTGCATAACTGTATCTTCGCCAAAGGCTGCGGCTTGCTTTGACGACTCAGCCGCGGTTCTTGGTTCAAGTCGCGTCCTCTGAGGGAAGAACCCAGAAATAGGGATCGATCTGAAAAGGAGCTCAGGTCAGAAATAATTAATTTTGGAGAAGGAATTTTCGAGGAAACAGGTGACAAGTAAACATTACCACAAAAGGCTTGTGCTCAGCCCAGAAGGGAGCAAGCCCGACGTTATCATACGAGTCGATATCCTCGTCCGTCACTCGGCGAATGAAATTTATCCATTCCCCTTTGTCCCAATCTTCAGGGCAAGTACGGTCGACGTCGTTTGCATGACAAGTGAAATCCACCATAAGTCGCGAGCGGCGACTCACAGGCTGAATTCGCCACTTAGTCCAGCAAGATATGAGATCTAATCCAGTGAGACCATGGAGTGTCAGCGCCTCACCTTGTCTAGAAGGGATTCGATAAAGGGCAACGAAGAAGGATCAGATTAGAAGACAAAGCATCGGTAGCCTCGAAGGGAAGAGGAGACCAAAGAGGAAGAGGAATTTCACCCTCAGGAGAAGTGTTTTTACAATAGAAGAATGTCCTTTGCCAATCCTTGATTTTCTTGGCAAGGGTTAGTTTTGGGAAAATACTACCCCTACGGCGTTGGAAGGAAATGGCGCCGCATTGGAGAAAAGGACCATCTGTGGTTTCCCTTTGACTATTGCAATTGAAAAGAGCAAGCCAGAAATCTATTGAAGGCGGGATACCCAGATAATCTTCGCAGAGGACGTGGAAGTTGCTCACTTGCAACATCGAATTAGGGCCAATATCATGGAAGCGGAGACCAACCGCTGCATCAAGGAGCGGAAGAAGAGAGAGCCGGGGGCTTGAACCCGCGCTCAACATGCTCCGCAAATATCACTACTTCTCCTGGTTGAGGGTTGGGAATTACCTCCTCACCGGCCGCCCGCCATTCGCATTGATCTTTTGGCGGAAGAAGGCCCCGTGCAGATAGGGATTCCAGGAAATCTTCGTCGACCCACGAGCCTTCCCAGTTGCACTTGCGGCGAGACATTTTCTCAGATTGATGGAGATCTCCACCGAAGGATTGTGAGTACGAGAAGCGAGATTGGAGGCGGCGGAAAGGAGCAGCGGATGCGTAATGCAGGACTTGATGCAGAACGCTGGGAAAAACGATGAGCCAAGATAAATAGCCCAGACGCGGAAGACGTTTAGATCTGAAAATCAACCGTCAAGGCAGGTTAAGTCGCGTTCTTGAGCCGCCAAGAAGAGTTATAAGCCGCAGATTGGAAATATGAAAATTGGAGTTCAGCTGGGATAATTCATGTGCGCGGCTCAGGGGTTTGTTAAGACAAAAGCCTTCACTCGAAATCCAAGCTAAACTTGGGGGCTAATGTCGGGGGAATACTTTCTGGATTAACCCGCGGCCCAGTGCGACTTACTTACTCGCACGGACAAAGGCCCACTTGGGAGCAAGCCCAATATTGAACCGCCATAAGGAGAAAGATCTAGAAGACATATCCCGGAGGACGTGAAGACCAAGTAGTCTCCGAGTAGGCCTCTGTGGACGTATTCCTTATGGGGAAGTTTCCTTTGTAACCTAGCGAGCCTCTGTGTATATAAAGAGGACTCGCAGGACTTAGACGGGTCAAGCTATCAAGCCCTAAACCCTAGCTCATACGGCGAGTACCAGATCGGATCGCCTCCATTGTAACACCTCGATTATCATATCAATACCAATCTAGGGTAGGCAGGAAGTAGGTCTTTTACCTCACATTGAGGGGGCCGAACCTGGGTAAATCTGTGTTGATCTTTGTTCCTGCGATCCCAAGCTCGGAGATGCTTGACTCGCGTAATCCCACACCTACGAAGTCATCCATGACACCTGACGTGACAAACCCACGACACCATGGCTGGGCGCAGGGTTTCGTCCCCTGTGCCGCCGTGGTGCGGTGGTGCTGGTCCACGACCTCTGTGTGCCCCTCCACTGGTAGCGCGAGCACTGCCTCGCCGCCGTGGAGCTATGGCCATGGACGCTTGGTAAGCAAAACTTCCTCTCTACTCTACCTCCTTCTGACCTTCTGCTAGCTTCCCCGAAGCTCTAATTTGAAATATTGCTCAAACCAGGACTTGGTTCATGAGGTGCAGAAAATGATGCGTTGATGATTTACTCAATTTAGTGTACTGCCTCCTCTATGTGCATGCAGTAGAGATGTTTGGGGTAGATCAAACATGTGTAGATCATCCCATTACCTCTGGAATTATTGTGGAGAGCATTTCTAGCTCACTGATATGATAAGTGTATAGGAAAAATTATTTCTGAGCTAGAACTTGCACAAGCTGTGATGATTAGTTGATTTAGAGCATGATTCAATCATGTTTTGCTTACTGTGATGCCTCCTTGTAGAGTTACACAGTAGCTTTCTTGATTAGAATTGCTTTTTATGTTTTCCTGTGCTTCTGCCAAGTGTTCAGATGTGCATAGCTCAGTTAATCCAGCTCTGCTGGTTCACTAGCTTGTGTGCTATGATAAAAACAGAATAAGAACAGATACTCTACTGAAAATCATTCCCTTGCTTCTGTAGATGCTCAAACAAATGGTTAAAACACTCAACTTCACTCCCTTTCATCTCTCTGTCCTATTTCTTGCACAGAACAGAAGTACTCTGCTTGCAAATCAACTTCTATAGCACCATACCTTGCTGAGCAAGGTTCTGTTAAGAACAGATGCTAAAATCAGCACTCAAGCATGGTTCTGTCATGTACAGAACCCGCTAAATCACTCTCTAGCACATATGTGTAACAACCTTGGGTGTAGAGCAGATAAAGCTACGGAAGAGTCTGATCTTGCTCCAAGGTTCAACCGTCTCTTCTGGAATGCACCTTGTGGTTCTTCTGTCTCCTTCTTGCTGCTTGACTCCTTCTAGGTTTTAGTGGCTTGTGGTGGATGGTTTAGGTAATTTCCATGATGGCTTGTGGTTTGTGATTGTTCTTGGTGAAGAACAGATGGAAATGGTGGTGCTTGATGTGCTAGTGCTTGTGAATAAGTGTGGTTTGTGTTTGCTGTATGATTTATGAGTTGAGACTTTGAACTGGTCTTGATTATATACTGATTTGGTGTTTCATGTGCTTGCGACACCAGGATAACTGGCTGGTGATGATTCACCTGCTTATAGTGGCCCTTCTCACCTCGAGCTGCCTATTTTGACTACTTTTACTATTCTTTTAACACTGAAGATAAGCTTCAGCTGCTGCTTCTCAGTTCATCCCCCTTTGGTGATAAAACTTGAGTTACAGCCGAGTCATTGATCCTATCTTGATCTAGATATTTTGCTGGTTTGCTTGGCTGTGAAGTATTTGATTAGTGAATGTCGGTTTGAGATGATTTACTCAAGTGTATGTGTAATTAAGCTAATCATTAGCTTAATAAGTGGGAATTAGGATCCATTTGTCAATTTAATGGCAAATGTGATACCATTAAACATGTGATGTTGCCTTTCTTGTGTTTTCATAAATTCTGGCATAATTTCAAAGTTGGAATGCTGCTGCCATTGTTATCTCTTTCTAAGATCAGATCAAAAAGTCCAGATGTTGCCTTGTTGCCTTTTATCTCGAGTGACTGGACAAGCCTTTGCCCCATTGTTGCCTTGCTGTAATTAAATCTGATCAGTCCCATTTGTTGCCTTGCTGTAATTAAATCTGATCAGTCCCATTTGTTGCCTTAGCATTCCAATTTTATTTGAGTTGTTTGGCTTGATCAAACCTTGGTTTTGATTGGAGCAATGCCAGATTTTTATACAATAAATGTCAGCACCAGATGGTGTTGACAACATTTTAACACTAACCCAAATTTCTTCTCATTTGTGTTGTTTGTTTTGCAGGTTGAAGATCTCCTGGATAATTCAGAAGTGAAGATGTAGTTTTTAGGGTTTTTATTTAAACATTTTGTAAGATTCACACTTGTTGTAATAATAGAGTTGTAATTCTGGTTATAAAAGGACAGATTGTAATATTTGCTTTGCTTGTAAATGTGATGATATGTTCTTGTAAAGAAAATGGATTCAAATATGTGATGTTGCAATTAAATTGTGATGATTTAAGAAGAGATGATCATGTTTTTGAAATTTATTTGAATGTATGAAATTATGTGTATATATATCTTGTGTTGATATCATTTGGAATGATTCATTCCCTTTATTTTGAGTTGTATAAACTTGTGTTGTTGAAATGTATTTTGTGTGTGAATAAGATCGGATAAGATATAGAATTGTGTTTAATTTAAGGACTTATAAATAGGTCATGTCAAAATTTATATGTTCCTTTTGAAAAGGTAGGGTTTTGAAAATAAGTCGTAGGGTTTATCGACACCTCTCGACTAACTGTCAATGTCTGACTCCTAGACCCTCGACACTCGTCTGGTATCGACTCCCGACTCTTTTAACACAAAAGCGTGAAAATTATCTAGATTTTACCGAAAGATGCATGTATGCACAAATGCAGTTCCTATTTCTACCCTTTCGAGTCTATAACTGCGGGGTATTACATCCTCTCCCCCTTAAACTAAACTTCATCCCGAAGTTTCTTTTCTAGGGTACCTGAACAACTGTGGGTAGTCTCGTCGCAAATCTTCTTCTTTTTCCCAAGTTGCTTCTTGCTCTGAGTGGTTCTTCCGTTGAACAAAACAAAACTTGATTGCTCTATTCCTTAATCTTTTCCAATTCTCCCTCAGTATCTTCTCAGGCTGTTCCTCATATGATAGGTCTGGCTTTAAATTCAACTTTTCAAACTCAATTGGTCCTTCTGGTGGTTTTAAACACTTCTTGAGTTGAGACACATGGAACACATTGTGAACTTGTGATAATATAGCAGGTAACTCCAATTCATAGGCTACTTCACCTTTCCGGCTTAAAATTCTGAATGGTCCTATGTATCTGGGACTCAACTTTCCTTTTACTCCAAATCTCTTCACTCCTTTGGTAGGACTAACTCTTAGATATACCATATCTTGTACTTCTGGTTCCCACTGTCTTCTGGATAGATCAGCGTAACTCTTCTGTCTACTCTGAGCTATTTTGAGACGATCTCTGATAATATCACAATCTGTTGTTGTTCCTTTATGTACTCAGGTGCAAATTCTTTGCTTTCTCCCACTTCAAACCAACATATTGGTGATCTACACTTCCTTCCATATAGAGCTTCAAATGGTGCCATCTGAATACTACTCTGATACTGTTGTTATAGGAAAATTCAGCTAAAGCTAAGTGTTCATCCCATGATCCTCCAAAATCAAGTGCACAGGCTCTCAACATATCTTCAAGTATTTGATTTGTTCTCTCAGTCTGTCCACCAGTTTGTGGGTGTATGCAGTACTGTACTGTAAATTTGAACCCAACTGTTTGTGAAGATGTTTCCAAAAGGCTGAAGTGAATATGGATCCACGATCCGATACAATACTTTGTGGAACTCCATGCTTACTAACTATCTCCTTCACATATTGTTCAGTTAACTGTGCTGCGGTGTCTTTCTGATTTATAGCTAAGAATGTGCACTCTTTGTTAATCTATCCACTATTACCCAGATAGAGTCCTTATTTCTCCTTGTTTTGGGTAGTCCTGTGATAAAATCCATACTGATCTCTTCCCATTTCCATTTGGGAATTGGTAGTGGTTATAACAACCCTGCTGGACTTGATGTTCTGCCTTTACTTGTCTGCAAACATGACATTCTGCAACATATCTTGCAATCTCCCTTTTCATATTATTCCACCAAAATGTCTTCTTCAAATCCATGTACATCTTAGTACTACCTGGATGTATAGAATATGGTGTCTCGTGTGCTTCTTTCAAAATTATGCTTTTGATCTCTTGGATATCTGGAACACATATTCTACCATGATACCATAATGAATCATTTTCTGGCTTCAAGGTGAATTCAGATCTTCTACCTTCTTTAATCCTGCGGATTTCTTCAGCTATGAATTCATCTTCTCTTTGCCTCGAGAGAATATTGTCTTTCAGCTCCATCTCTGTTTCTTCAACAACTTCCATGGCTACAATACTATTCAATTCTGGACCATCCCAGATCTCAATACCAGCTCTTGTATCTCATTCCTCAATTCCTTAGGCATTCCTTCTTCCATCAAAGGATTAGTTCACCTTACGACTTAATGCATCTGCCACTACATTGGCTTTTCCTGGAGTATAATTTATTGTCAGGTCATAATCCTTGATTAACTCTAACCATCTCTTTTGCCTCATATTCAATTCCTTTTGTGTGAAGAAGTATTTCAAACTCTTATGATCCGTGTACAACTCACACTTTTCTCCATAGAGGAAATGTCTCCATTGCTTCAAAGCATAAACAACTGCTGCTAACTCCAATCATGTGTAGGATAGTTGAGTTCATGTGGTTTCAACTGTCTTGATCCATAAGCAATGACCTTGCGATCTTGCATCAATACACAACCTAATCCATTTTTAGATGCATCACAATATACTGTATAAACCTTTCCAGTTTCTGGTACTGCTACACAGGTGCTGTTGTTAACTTCTCTTTGAGTTCTTGGAAACTCTTCTCACACTTCTCCGTCCATTCAAATGGAACATTCTTTCTGAGTAGCTTTGTCATTGGTCCGGCTATCTTAGAAAATCCTTCAATAAATCTCCGATAATATCCGGCCATTCCCAAAAATCCTCTAATTTCCTTAGGGTTCTTGGGTGCTTCCCAATCCAATACTGCCTTTACTTCTCAGGATTAACTGCAATTCCTCCTTACTAATCACATGACCAAGAAATTCTACTTGATCCAACCAAAACTCACACTTACTGAATTTGGCATACAACTGATGTTCCCTTAATGTCTGCAACACAATACTCAAGTGTTGTGCATGATCTTCCTTGGTCTTGGAATAGACCAGTATATCATCAATGAACACGATCACAAACTTGTCCAGATAAGGCATAAAAATCTTGTTCATCAAGTTCATGAATATTGCTGGTGCATTGGTTAGTCCAAACGGTACTACCAAGTACTCATGGTGTCCATATCTTGATACAAATGCTATTTTGGGAATATCCTCAGGTTTAATCTTTATCTGGTGATATCCTGACCTCAGATCTATCTTGGAAAATACTCCTGCTCCTCTAACTTGATCAAACAAATCTTGTATCCGTGGCAATGGGTACTTGTTCTTGATGGTCACACTGTTTAGATTTCTGAAATCTCCACACATTCTTCTTCCTCCATCTCTCTTATCCACAAAGATTACTGGTGATCCCCAAGGTGATATACTTTCTCTAATGAATCCTTTAGCTTCCAACTCATCCAATTGTTCCTTAAGTTGTACCAATTCCTTGGGTCCCATCTTGTATGGTGCTTGTGCAATAGGTGCTGTACCCGGAATCAAATCTATAGTGAACTCAATTTCACGGTCCGGTGGCATTCCTGGTAACTCATCCGGAAAAACATCTTGGAATTCTTTCACCACTGGAATCTCTCCATCTTGACCTCCTTCATGGCATTCAACTGCAGATCTGCCTGTATGTGACTATGTTATCTCCTTGATACACAGTCCTTATTCCTCCTGGTCCTCTCAAGGATACAGTCTTTTCTGCACAATCTATTTGGGCTCCATGATCTGATAACCAATCCATCCCTAGGATGACTGCTATATCTTTCATGGGAATTACTAACAAGTCTGCGTCATAGACGCGGTCACAGATCATAATCACTTGATCCATTTTGACTTGCGTTACTAATAACTTTCCCCGGCCGACATGACCGTAAGGGGTACTTCTAACGGCTGACATCTAATCCCATATGCATCCACAAATTGTTGCGAAATAAAAGATGTAGTAGCTCCAGTATCAAACAAAACTTTGCCAGGATACGAAAGGATTTTGAGCGTACCGATCACCGTATTGTCAGTATTGTTGACTTCCTCCAGACTGGTGCAGTTCAGCTTCCCATATGGCTTCCCTTTGTTCTTGTCCGCTGTGCTCCGTCCAAATCCTCCATTCCTTGGCTTGAATCCTCCTCCACCTTGGTTATCTCCTCCACCAGTTCCTCGACTCACCTGTTGATTCTGCCTATTTGGACATCAGGCTTAATATGTCCAGCTTGGCCACATCCAAAACATATGATTTTGGGCTTCTGGCAATCCTTTGCCATATGTCCTCTCATTCCACAGCTATTGCAAATGATATTATTCATTGGGTTAGGATTTCGTGGCATAGGCTTCCTTATATCCCTTCTAAGTTTAGGCTTGAAACTTAAGTTTGGTGGTGGCCTTTGAACTTGAAACTTCCTTGGTTCCATTCTTGCCTTCTTCCTTCTTTCCTCCTGAAGTGATTTATAATCATCTTCAAGAGTTATTGCTGCATCAACCAACTCCTGAAACTCTTTTGGTTTAGCCAACCTCAGCTGCATCTTCATGAAAGAATTCAGACCCTTCATGAACCTCTTCTTCCTTTTCTCTTCAGTATCCACTTCATCCAAAGCATACCTTGATAGATATTGAACGCATTAACATAACGTCCAACTGGTAACTCATTCTGCTTCAGATTCTCAAACTCCCTCCTTTTCAACTCCATAATACTTTCAGGAACATGGGCCTCTCTAAACCTCTTCTTAAATTCCTCCCAGGTTACTACATGTCCATCTGGTAAGGTTGCTGCAATAGCTTCCCACCAGGATGCTGCAGGTCCGGTAAGCAAATGGGTTGCGTACCTAACCTTCTCCTCATCAGAACATCCTACTGTATTGAGTTTCCTCTCAGTATCTGCAATCCAATCCTCTGCATCCATAGGTTCTGGTGCCTTGCAAAAGGTACTGGTCTTGCATTCTGAAATCTGATAATGTTACTCCTTTGGGTGCTTCATCTCTAGCTCGCCCAGCTTGCACTTCCAGTAAGTCTTGCAGGAATTTATTCTGCCTTTCTTGATCACGACGCCTGCCTTCTTCCACCATCTGCATGTACTGCATGAAAGCTTTGTTCTGTGATTGGCCTTGGTGGCATTGGTAAGCCTCCTGCTTCAGCATCTTGTTTCTGCTTGTTCTCACGCTCTTGCCTCTGCAATTCACTCTCCTCACCGAGATCCGCCATATCCCTCTAGTCCTGCTACATCGAATAAAACTCTCCATTACATTATGCATATGCACTTTGAGTCTTATTCCATGCACAAGTACTAGTCAAACAATGGAAATCCAGAAAGATCCAAAGAAAACCAAAATTTTCAAACATATACCATGTATTATACATGTAGGCTTACAAACATGGGTACAGAATTGTAACACACTCTAAAGTGAGTAGGCCTCACTTATTGCTAGCGTTCAAGCCTTACAATACGCCTTACACAACTCTGTATTATACATATAATACATCTACTGCTTCACTCCGTCGTGCTTCACTTCTCCGCATACTTCCCAGGCTTCCACCAACTATTACGGCTGGTCCTCCTGAGAATACCTGGTAACTTCACCTTCTCTTCCGGCTGATACTCAGGATCAGATGGGTAGGCTTCTAGAGTCATATCGGTCATTCCAAAGTAACTATCGATGTACTTATACGCCTCTGCTTCAGCATCGTATACGCCTTCACCTCCATACTCCTCGGTATCATTATATAGACCTGTTGGCACATCATCAGTGCTACAGTAATAACTCCGAGGCTCCTCACTTGGCTCCTTCTTCGGCTGCCTAGAAGAACTTGCCCCCTGGGTATACTTAGCCTTATACATGCCTTTCTCCAAAGCATCTTCCTCATCTGAGTCAATCACAATAGGTTTACGTGCTCGTCCCAACTTTGGCTTTCCTCTAACAACGTGACTAGTAACTTCTTCCTCCTCCTCATCCGCTGGAATCACAATAGGATCACTAGGAGTTCCCTCATAAGGTTCTTCATCCCAACCTGTGGCACATGGTACTTCAGGTTCCCAACTCTGCCAACCATTATCCTTATCTACTAAGACGTAATTTGGGTGTATTGGTTTATAGGTAGGATAAACTGGGGTTTGTGGTTCTACTTCCTCAATAATCCTAACAGGTGTAGGTGGTGGTTCAGTGTATCCCTTCTCAGCTTCATTCCTCAGTATCTCACTCCTATTTGAATAACTTCAGGACTAGAGTACTCCTCTACCAGGGATTCTACCTCTCCAGCTACTACTCCGAACGTCTTATGATACGCCCGAATCATCTTGAGACAGCTATCCAGAAACTCAGCCACATCATGTGGATCAGACTTCAGGAAATTCTTATAGTCTACTGGACCCTCAAGACGGTAATTGGCACTTGGGATGGCGTTAAACGGTGTTTCTCCTAACACATGACCCTTGGATGTCCTAATAGCAGTGACTGCTCTGACAACCGCAATCTGGAAAGCTACTTCCACGTTCTTGGCTTCTCCAAAGGGCATTTTAAATCCCATCTTTAGCTCGGTTGGTAACTTGAGTGCCACCCGGTACATAGCTAAAATTGACCCGTCGTAGAAACTCATCACTTTCACTATCACCTTGGTTTGGATACCAAGAAAATAGATCAGTTGCTCAAGCAGTTCAGCCCAGCTTCCCCGGAAAACACCCTTGCCCAACTCAGCATTTTAATACGCACAACCCTCTGGAACCCCGTTTCTCCATCCTAGCTGTTAAAACCAAGAAAATCGTATAAGATTGATGTAATAATTGCATGATAATGTTATTCTCAAGTGAATATCCATCATAACAATGTAAAACTCAATCATTCTAATGCTTCGCACACCTACAGGCTTTCCCTTTAATAGGTTTCCAACCTAAGGTCTAGCAATTGCTCTGATACCATCTGCGGTGACCCCGCACACCACTGCATATTGTAGTGTACAAGTCGTTGACATAACACCCACGGAAGGACTTATCCGTAAATATTACATCCCTCAGAGTAGTACAACAGAAACATTGCGGGTCCACTTTATTACACACTGCTGAATATTACAAGCCAGAAATGCATAAAAACTTCAACGTCTTCCTCCGACAAGGAGGACCGTCTAATATTGATGTGTTGACAGGAGTCAACCTACTAGCGATAGAAAGCAATAAACTAAGAACCATATTGGCTCAGCAGCTAAGTAGTACTAGTCTAGTCTTGCTCGGCCAGGTTCCTATTAGGATAACTTTAAGTCTCCACCTCCTCGTCGTCAGCGTCGTCGGCTCCGTAGGCGATGATGTAGTCGACGCCTTCTACTCCTTCGGACAGATCAGGTGCTTCAAAGTACACCTCGTCGGCATGGTATGCTCCAAAGTCCACGTCTGTGACCTCCTCAGAGTCTAAGCAGGGGGTCAAAAGAGGAAAGGGTGAGCAACACTAGCGTTACTCAGCAAGCTCAAGTAATAGATGATAAGGTGTATGATGCTCTATCTACCATCCTGACCAAAAAGTCATGGATGAATATGCAAGTTTTGTAAAACATTTTTAGTAAAAGGTCCATTTTATTTTAGAAAACTATGCCCCCAGTCTCCACGGGTTTATAGTCATCACTTGGGATGCCTTTCCCGCTGCGGTCTGTAGTCCCCTCCTGGAACAAGGATGTAACAGTCACAATTTCTTTGTTTAACTCTGCAGAGCTGCACCACTTTACCCAACAGCAGCCTGGCTCTTTATGCTCTCTCAGCACACCATGTGTGCTATAGCCAGAACTCAGGGCAACAAGTCATGTGGAGTCGCTTCCCGGCACAACGCATATCCACCCCTTATGACCCAGTCTGGTACAAAGACCAAAGACTCGTCACCACTCCCGAGCTCTATTCCAAATCACCCCGTCGGGTGGGGACGGTATGCGCTCCCACGCTGTTGGCCATCGCAACGGACTCAACCAGGTAATAGTCTGCCGAGGATATGCGAACGAAGGAAGAAACCTCTGACGAGCCCATCCATAGTGAATCTGTTGGCTGATGCTTCAATACGGCGCTAGGATCACTGGGCCATGGGTTATTAATCCTAGGTACATACTTTCCCGTACAGTGGAACCTCCACCACAACATCAATCCGTGGTTCCACTGCCAGCCAACCATATATTCATAGCAATTCACATCATTCGAAAATAGATTTTTCTTTTTCATGCAATGATAAACCATAGTACTTTGCAATTACTTTGATAAAAATAATCAATCGAGGATATGCAAGTTGGAACTTGCCTTGAGACTGATAGGTAGTGCAGTCTAAAGCTTCCGACGATTTGGGACTCGCGTGTTCTGAAAATCAATATCACTGTCTGTATCAGACAATGTTGAAAAACCAAATACATGCCAATATGCATAGAATGAGATGATTTTTATTCTTTCCCAAAATTCCCCAGAGTTTTGTTAAGGATTTCTTTTTGATTTCTTTGATTTGAATTTTAGGTAGGATGAGTAACATGACAGTCTTAATGTAGTTCAAATTATACTTTGAACTTGATACATAATTTTCCCATATTATTTTCTTTGAAAATATTTTGAAATATTTCAAATTCATTTCCACTTAAGGATCCTTTGAATTTTTGCTACAAGAAATTATTTTCAAAAATTCAAAGAGATATTTTATTTGGGTAGATTATTTTCTGCTGATATTTGTAGATATTTTGTTTGTATTTTTAGGAATTTATTTGAATTTTGAGAGTTCTTTGAAAGATTTGAATTTTCAAATTTTTATGAATTTACAAAATACCCCTGGTCCAACCTGGTTGAACCAGGTCAAAGACTTGGGTCTGGCCGGGTCGGTCAACCGACCGAGCCACTCTTCTTTTTCCTCCTCTCTCTCTCGCTCGTGCCCGTGCTCGACCTCGCCTGGGCGTTCATGTCGCCCGTGCCGTCGCCGCCTCGCCCCGGCCAACTTCGGCCATCTCCGCCGCCGAGACGTGGGGGAAAATACTCCCCTCGCTCCGCTCTGCCTCCTCACCAGAGCGATTTGAGTTCCGCTTCCTCTCGCGGTCGCGCACGACCCGTTAGTGTTTCGGTGCTGGCCCGGCTTGCCGCCGTTCGCGACCTTCTTCCCCGGCGTGCTCGCCATGGCTGGGCGCAGGGCTTCGTCCCCTGTGCCGCCGTGGTGCGGTGGTGCTGGTCCACGACCTCTGTGTGCCCCCTCCACTGGTAGCGCGAGCACTGCCTCGCCGCCGTGGAGCTACGGCCATGGACGCTTGGTAAGCAAAACTTCCTCTCTACTCTACCTCCATCTGACCTTCTGCTAGCTTCCCCGAAGCTCTGATTCGAACTATTGCTCAAACCAGGACTTGGTTCATGAGGTGCAGAAAATGATGCGTTGATGATTTACTCAATTTAGTGTACTGCCTCCTCTATGTGCATGCAGTAGAGGTGTTTGGTGTAGATCAAACATGTGTAGATCATCCCATTACCTCTGGAATTATTGTGGAGAGCATTTCTTGCTCACTGATATGATAAGTGTATAGGAAAAATTATTTCTGAGCTAGAACTTGCACTAGCTGTGATGATTAGTTGATTTAAAGCATGATTCAATCATGTTTTGCTTACTATGATGCCTCCTTGTAGAGTTACACAGTAGCTTTCTTGATTAGAATTGCTTTTTATATTTTCCTGTGCTTCTTCCAAGTGTTCAGATGTGCATAGCTCAGTTAATCCAGCTCTGCTGGTTCACTGGCTTGTGTGCTTGATAAAAACAGAATAAGAACAGATACTACACTGAAAATCTTTCCCTTGCTTCTGTAGATGTTCAAACAAATGGTAAAACACTCAACTTCACTCCCTTTCATCTCTTTATCCTATTTCTTGCACAGAACAGAAGTACTCTGCTTGCAAATCAACTTCTATAGCACCATACCTTGCTGAGCAAGGTTCTGTTAAGAACAGATGCTAAAATCAGCACTCAAGCATGGTTCTGTCATGTACAGAACCTGCTAAATCACTCTCTAGCACATATGTGTAACAACCTTGGGTGTAGAGCAAATAAAGCTACGGAAGAGTCTGATCTTGCTTCAAGGTTCAACCGTCTCTTCTGGAATGCACCTTGTGGTTCTTTTGTCTCCTTCTTGCTGCTTGACTCCTTCTAGGTTTTAGTGGCTTGTGGTGGATGGTTTAGGTAATTTCCATGATGGCTTGTGGTTTGTGATTGTTCTTGGTGAAGAACAGATGGAAATGGTGGTGCTTGATGTGCTAGTGCTTGTGAATAAGTGTGGTTTGTGTTTGCTGTATGATTTATGAGTTGAGACTTCGAACTGGTCTTGATTATATACTGATTTGGTGTTTCATGTGCTTGTGACACCAGGATAACTGGCTGGTGATGATTCACCTGCTTACAGTGGCCCTTCTCACCTCGAGCTGCCTATTTGGACTACTTTAACTATTCTTTTAACACTGAAGATAAGCTTCAGGTGCTGCTGCTCAGTTCATCCCCCTTTGGTGATAAAACTTGAGTTACGACCGAGTCATTGATCCTATCTTGATCTAGATATTTTGCGGGTTTGCTTGGCTGTGAAGTATTTGATTAGTGAATGTCGGTTTGAGATGATTTACTCAAGTGTATGTGTAATTAAGCTAATCATTAGCTTAATAAGTGGGAATTAGGATCCATTTGTCAATTTAATGGCAAATGTGATACCATTAAACATGTGATGTTGCCTTTCTTGTGTTTTCATAAATTCTGGCATAATTTCAAAGTTGGAATGCTGCTGCCATTGTTATCTCTTTCTAAGATCAGATCAAAAAGTCCAGATGTTGCCTTGTTGCCTTTTATCTCGAGTGACTGGACAAGCCTTTGCCCCATTGTTGCCTTGCTGTAATTAAATCTGATCAGTCCCATTTGTTGCCTAAGCATTCCAATTTTATTTGAGTTGTTTGGCTTGATCAAACCTTGGTTTTGATTAGAGCAATGCCAGATTTTTATACAATAAATGTCAGCACCAAATGGTGTTGACAACATTTTAACACTAACCCAAATTTCTTCTTATTTGTGTTGTTTGTTTTGCAGGTTGAAGATCTCCTGGATAATTCAGAAGTGAAGATGTAGTTTTTAGGGTTTTTATTTAAACATTTTGTAAGATTCACACTTGTTGTAATAATAGAGTTGTAATTCTGGTTATAAAAGGACAGATTGTAATACTTGCTTTGCTTGTAAATGTGATGATATGTTCTTGTAAAGAAAATGGATTCAAATATGTGGTGTTGCAATTAAATTGTGATGATTTAAGAAGAGATGATCATGTTTTTGAAATTTATTTGAATGTTTGAAATTATGTGTATATATATATATCTTGTGTTGATATCATTTGGAATGATTCATTCCCTTTATTTTGAGTTGTATAAACTTGTGTTGTTGAAATGTATTTTGTGTGTGAATAGGATCAGATAAGATATAGAATTGTGTTTAATTTAAAGACTTATAAATAGGTCATGTCAAAATTTATATGTTCCTTTTGAAAAGGTAGGGTTTTGAAAATAAGTCGTAGGGTTTATCGACACCTCTCGACTAACTGTCAATGTCTGACTCCCAGACCCTCGACACTCATCTAGTATCGACTCCCGACTCTTTTAACACAAAAGCGCGAAAATTATCCAAATTTTACCGAAAGATGCATGTATGCACAAATGCAGTTCCTATTTCTACCCTTTCGAGTCCTATAACTACGGGGTATTACAGGAAGCAATGTTCGTCTTGGGCCTTCCTTGCTAGGTTTCATCGGACTGTTGACAATTGAGATTTAGTCATTACGTGCATCAGGTACCCTCATGGTAGGGTACCCGTTTGGTATAACCTCGCCATTAGCCCCCGAGTGCTTGGCTGGCTCGAAGAATCAGGCATGGACTCACTCGATAGTGCACGTCCCATGTTTATGCCTATGCTTTATGTCTCATATCTAAATTTTGACTGAGATTTGTGTATTTTGACAAAGGATTATAGCTTAGTAGGCCTAGGTTTACTCGATGGATCAAGACCAGTTAACTGCGCATTTGGGCAAAACCTTACTAGCTTTCAATCAAATTCGAGTCCTTGGGCTCGAACCTGGAACATACTGGACAGATTCGACTCAGGCCGTTGAGGTCTTACTGAATCGCTCCGTAGTTATTTATTTGCTACCTAGCGCGTCCGGCAGGATTTTCATCATGTCTGCTGACACGGGAAATTTTTAAGGACTCGCACTGCCGGAGTGGTCCTCAGCCCAGCTCGACTGATCGGCGGGTCTTACCTTTGCATTTCTTGCATGCAGCATCCGAGTCATTTGCGACTGACGTAACTCGGGTATCTTATGGAATATGCTCTTTTGCAGTTTTTCATTTTGTATTTTTGACTGAGTCGGATCTGTTCGTCGACTGCGTTTCCTACTCTGAATCTATCGGGTGCGCGACAGCGCTCCCGATGGGAGTAGCCCCCGAGATTGTGCTTTATTACTTGTAATGGAGGATAACCTCAAATTCACTATATCCTGCGTATGTTAGTCGAAGAAATTTTTTATACTCTCTCGATGGGAGTACTATACTGTAGTTGATAGAATGTCGAGTATATAACGTCATCTTAGTCGAGAGACGTTGCACACCTTTCATTTTTGTTTTTGTCGAACTACTTTTGCCTCACACAATTTGCTTGATAAGTGACGTCGAGAGACGTGCGCGCAGAATTTTGACAAGACATGTCTGTGTGGGCCCGTTGTCAGGATTTGACCACAGAGGACGCCGCTTCGGTTCTGATTTGACCGGACGTGGCGGAAATTTTGCCGTGTAATAATAACTTCCTCATTTTACGTGCGTAGTGGGCGGAGTAGCCTGCGACGGTTGTTCTCCAATCACGCCACGTGTCTCACAGATCGTGCACGGACGGACGAGATTACTTTGCTCATTGTGGTAAATATAGATCTCTTCACCACCAAATTTTTAACCTGCCATTTGCTTCCTCTACCTTCGTCTTCCTCCTTGCGCCCCTTTCTTGCCGCCGTTCATCAGAACCTCCGCACCACCCACCGTTCGCCATGGGGAAGCCTACGAAGCGTGGTGCTGTTGCTGCTGTGTCTGCCGCCGCGGATGTGGCGGACAAGAAGAAGAAGGCTGCGGTTGCTGCCGCCGCCGATGCTGGCCTCCAGAAGACTCCTGGAGATTGGACACGGTCGACGATGACCAAGGCCGGCCTCCAGCAACTCCGGCAGAAAGGATTGCTGCCGCCGGAAGAAGAGCTGCAGGCCCGCGCACCCTCCAACAAGGAGGTATTCCCTGAACCGCGCTCTAATGAGCGTGTGTGTTTTGCAGAGTTTCTGCCTCGTGGTTTTTCTCTCCCCCTCCATGATTTTATTCGTGGGTTCCTGGGAGTATCTCCCAGCTGGCCACTTTGGAAGTCGATTTTCAAGGTGCGCCATAACTGCGGAGGCGGCCGCCCGTTCCCAGTCGGTGGCCTGCTGATCCAGATGCGGAGCGACGTCAACTACTTCAACCTCATGGCGGTCGACTCTGCTCAAGGATGGCGCAGCCGATGGTTTTATGTTCCAGTCGATAAGGCGGTTAGTCCCGCTTTTTCGATTCGCAAGCCTCTGCTGAAGACCAAGGCCTGGGACCATCCTCTTTCGACTGAGGAGATTGCGGAGGTGACGCCTCTTTTGACGCGGATTGGCAATATGCTCGGCACTGTCTCAGGTGTCCAACTCATTGGCACCTTTGTTAAGATGCGGGTATGTCCACTTTGTCTCCGGGCTCACCCGATGTGGTAATACGAAGGTCCACTCGATGCCACCCGGATGAGCCAAGAGGAGCTGTCGAAGGAAGAACTAGATGACCGGGTGAGGTCTATTACCAGTATCAAGGCTACAGAGCCTTGCCAACTTGATGGCCCAGTTGCTCAATTCTCAGCCAACAATCCTTTTACTTGAAGTAAGTTTGTTTGCTCTTATTTTCGAATTTTGCTACCTTTTTCTTCTAGTGTCTATGCCTGTTTTGAATATCTCCTTCTCTGCTTATGTTTAGGGACAGTCGACTGTTGCCTTCCTTCCTCCTCTTCCCGAATCTGGCCCTACCGATGATGTAGCTTTGTTAGATGAAGGGAAGAAAACCGCCGTATCCCTCCTTCGCCTACTACTTCTGCTACGGAGGAGACCGAAGCCGAAGAGGTGAATCAGGTACAGAAAGAGGGTGAGTCTGCGACTGAGCCTTCAGCTAAGCGCCGTCGAGTGCTTCGTCAGCAAGCTTCCAGCTCTCACTCGGCAGGTGCGGAGAAAAGGGATGACGAGGACTCTGGTACCTCCCCACCTACCAGGGGTGATCCTCTGAACATGTCTCCTCTGGCGTCGTGCCCTCCCATTGGAGTTGAACCTGATTCAGACGAGGATGAGCACAGGTATGCGTTGCGTTATGTCTGTATCTGTAGTTCGTTTGCTACCGCATCTCTTATGCTCTTTTGCTATTATTTTTGCAGCGTCGGTGACGCGCAACTGCACTCACCACCAGTCGCAGAAGAAACCACTCTGGTTCCTCCCCAGGCCGCTCCTGATGTTGCCGAGACCACTCTTGTGGTTGGAGCAACTGATGGGGGTAAGACGGCGTCTGGCTCTGCTATGGATGCGGGTCCTTCGACTTCCAGGACCTCTTCTTGGACTGAGCATGTAAGCACTTTGTTTTTACCTTGTCGGACTCGAAACCTTTCTTGCTTAGCTGACACTTTTCGATTTATGCGTTGCAGCCTGTCTTTTGCAACATTGTTGTAGCTGGCAAAGCTTATGTCCAGATGGAGGAAGAGCGGGACTCACTCCGCTCCAATGTTAACCAGCTTACTCGTAAGTTATTTTGGCCTCACTCGAAGTTACCCACCTATGTTTCATTATCTTGCGACTGAGCTGACCGCTGCCCATCCCAGGCGACAAGAACTTGGCCGAAAAACGAGCAGCTGATCTGGAGAAGCAACTGAAGAAATTGGAGCAGCTTGCCGATCAGCAGACTGGCTCAAAGAAAGAACTTGATGAAGTTCCAACCTCGGCCAATTTGCGCGAGAAGGAGTATGCCAGGCGACTGTCAGGCCTTGCACGTGCTGTGGAAGGTTAGTAACCTTCTTTCTTGCATGTGCTTTCATTTCTTTCTTTTTTGCTAATGTTCCCCATGCTTTCTTTTTTATCATATGAAGGAACTGCTGATGCGCCAGCACCTGCAGGTGTGGCGAGTGACGATTTGTCGCTTGACCATGCATTCGAGGAGCTGAACGCCGCCATTACGAATGCGAAGAACTCTCTAGATTCCTCCACTGGTACACTTGGCACCGTATTCTAGGAGGTGCTTCCATCGAGTGATATCCCGGCGACTGCACAAGGCTTTGCGGACGTCCTTGGACCCAGTACCTCGACTATGGCGGCATTTGCTCGCGATCTGACGATACGTGGCTCGGAGTCCACCCTCAAGCTACTCCTTGGTAATGACGTTGCCATTGATTATGAAACCATCTTATCTGACTTCCCCAAAAAGCCGGACAAGAAGCCATTGTCTTTCAAGGGTGTGACCGATACAGCCGTACGACTGTCCGACATTTGCACCCGCACTATGGAGCGCAGATCAAATGAGATCGCTATTCGATCTCAGTCGCGTAGGGCTAGATCTGAGTCTGTGTCCCATGTCTAGGGACTTTTTACGATTTTGTAAATATAACTCCCACACAGCATGTGTGCTTTTGCTACTTGTCGATGTGAATGAATGCTATGAAGTACTTGTTCCTGTTTACCTTCCTATTTCTGTACCACTTTGATTTTGTATCATTCTCTGAGTGTTTTTTGCTTATGATCCTGACAGCCAGTTGATAAAAACTCGGCCAAGTCCTCACAACCCTGGGTTGATACTCGATCACCTGCTCAAGTAAAAAATGACGCCAGGGTACTAGCTTTTGCAAAGAACAAGGTGGTGCAGCTGACTCAAGAGCTAAAAAATGCTCAAACCGAGTTGAAAATACTCAAGGGGATGCCAGCTTTTGCCACCCAACGAGAGGATTATGTACTCGTCGAAATAGAGATTGTGAACAGTCAACTGGATGGTAAGGATTGCTCTTTTGCATAATGCATTAGTTGTAGCATCTCCACTTTGCTTACTCGAATTGTTTCCTGTAGTTTTTGTGTCTAGTTTCAAAGAAGAAGAGGAGCGTGTTAACGAACGTTTCGATAACGCGACTAACGATCCAAAAACCGGTCGTCAACACTTTTGGTTGGACAGGTATCGCGCCTGCAAGCTGGCTACTCTGAAAGATCGAGTGTTCTGCGGCGCGATCTTACTCGAGCGATGTAGGGTAGCATTTTTGCGGATCAACCACTATCAGTTTCCAGCTGGGATACAGCCGCAAGGGATTCATGCTTTGGTTGACCTCTTTGGCTCTACCGATTCTATCCGAGAGGCGATACCTCGAAGAGTTGTGCTTGGAGCGAATGCTGCTCTGGCCTATGTCCACAGCCGGAAACTAACTCTACAAATTGCCCCTCCTGCGACTGGCTCTCGGCTAGACCAGTCGTGTTTAGACAGGACTGTAGACGCCGCCAACACTCTGGTGGAGCGTTTTTATGATCAAATCGTTGGCTCGAACCTACCTTTGAAGGATGAGCCCATGTAAATTTGATATTTTGTATGGTAGAGTGTATAAAGGTGTGCAGCCCCGAGCCTATTGAGCGGGTATTTGTAAAAAATGCTTATTTAGCTATGTAATTACCCAGCCCCCCAGACTGTCGAGTGGGTGGTATAAAGTAACATTTTTCGAACCTATGTTTCTTCCAGCCCACGAGCATGTCGAGTGGGGTGTGTGAGATAAATAAGTTTTCTAACTTACGTACTTTGCCAGCCCCCGAGCATGTCGAGTGGGGTGTGTGAGATAAATAAGTTTTCTAACTTATGTACTTTGCCAGCCCCCGAGCCTGTCGAGTGGGGTGTGTGAGATAAATAAGTTTTCTAACTTATGTACTTTGCCAGCCCCCGAGCCTGTCGAATGGGGTGTGTGAGATTAGCTTTGCTCTGGTTTACTTTCAGTTGTTTCTGCATCTTGAGTAATCAAATTCTTCTTTCTAAATATAACTTTTGTTACCATTTTTGTTTGAGACCCAGCCCCCGAGGACTCGGGCGTGGCTAAGTTTTTGTTGGGGAAATTAAGGCCCAGCCCCCAAGTACTCGGATGGGGCGTGATTTTGTTATGACTTGTGAAAATGTTTTATTATCCAGCCCCGAGGCTTCGGGTATGTAGACATAAGAAAATATGCGAACAACTCATAGAGGAACATTCTTTTTTATTCCAACTACTGGCCAGGAAGCCGCCTCATTAAAAACCTTCCAGTCCCCTTAGGTACCCTGGTAAGGGAAAGAGTGCATCTGAAACATGTTAGCCGTTTGACATTGTGCTCTTATTACATTGATCGACTAGGAGGTCTAAGCGTAGAAGCGACGCAAGTGTGCCACATTCCATGGGTTGTTTGATATTTCTCCTGTCTTCGCGTGCTTCAGCCGATAGGCACCACCATCGATGACCTCCGTAATGATGAAGGGTCCTTCCCATGGAGATGCAAGTTTGTGCACCTTCTTCTGCTTCAGTCGAAGTACCAAGTCTCCCACGATGAAGGACCTTGTACGCAGTCGACGACTGTGGTAGTTGCGAAGATCCTGCTGGTAGACAGTTGTGCGAGCAAGCGCCGTATTGTGTGCTTCTTCGAGTAGATCGGCAGAGTCTTCGAGTGACTCATTCGTGTCGTCTTCGTCGTATACTTCTACTCGGGGTGCGCTGAACTTTACTTCTGGTGGCAGTACTGCCTCTGCGCCATAGACCATAAAGAATGGTGTGAACTGGGTCGAGGCATTCGGAGTTGTGCGTAAACTCCATAGTACCGCTTGGAGCTCATCGACCCAGGCACCCGCAACCCTTTTGAGTGGTACCAGCAATCTTTTCTTGATGCCCGTGCATACGAGACCATTGGCCTTTTCGACTTGCCCGTTGGACTGTGGGTGTGCACCGATGCATAGTTGAGCGTGATATTCCACTCTTTGCAGTAGGAGCGAAACTCCTCGGCTGTGAAGTTTGTGCCGTTATCTGTGATGATGATGTTTGGTACACCAAAGCGATACACGATGGATCTTATGAAATTGACTGCTGTAGCGGCAGTAGAGCTTGTGATGGGAACTGCTTCGATCCACTTTGTGAATTTGTCCACTGCCACCAGTAGGTGAGTATGTCCTCCAGGCGAAGATTTTTTGAGTGGTCCGACCATATCGAGCCCCCATTGGGCGAAAGGCCACGCCAGTGGTATGGTTTTTAACACCGATGCGGGTGCATGAGGTTTGGTGGCGAATTTCTGACACCCGATGCTGCTGCTGCCGAGGCTTCTGCGCTGAACGCAACGCAGACTTGACGGGGTATGACTGGAGGACATGTGTATGTGATGTCGATGCCAGTCATGGACTCGAACTCATCATCCAAGCTCATGTCAAAGTTGTTGCTTTTGCTGATCTGGGCGTCGGTGTCGACGTATGCTTCGAGTGTCTGCTCAGGATTGTCTTCGTTGTTGGAGAGGGACTCGTGATCTGCTTGGATCTCTGGTCCGCCGAAATCAGCGAGGCAGATACTGTCGTTTGCGTCTTAAGTTTGCATGCAGTCGAGAACCATGTCGAGTGATTTGGCGTGCTCGACTGTGCCAACTTGATAGGTGGACTCTACCTCATCATCTGGGATTTCCTGCGCCATGAGCTCGTTGAACTCTCGGGTTGACATAGATGAGGCTGGTGATCCTAGCAGCGAGATCAAATCGATCTGTGATGAGGCGGCTTCCATAGCTGCTGGTGATGCAATAGTAGTCGATGGAGCGTCGAGTGTCTCAGCCGCGATTGGATCTGTCAAGTCCTGCACGCCAAACTTATCAACGAAAAAATTGTGCTTTCCAACAATCAGATCCAAACCAGAGTTGAGGCTGGCAAAGGCCTCGTGAACTTCTGTCGAGTACGGTTTGATCCGTTTTGGTGATGTGATCTTTGAAGCTGGCGAGTGATCGCCCGATGATCCGACGTTAGTCGAGCTTGCCGGCGAGTTGCCGTTTGCGGATGTGGCCGGCGAGTTGCCGTTTGAAGATGGAACCGGCGAAACCGTGAATCCAACACTACATGTTCCCACTGACGGCGTCAATTGACGAGGTGTGTCCTCGGCAATACCCATGGTAAGGTACCTAGGGCTAGAGTTATGAGGTAGAGAACGCGTAGTGTTAGTAGAATCGTCGGCTGACAAGCGGGATTTACCCAGGTTCAGGGCCCTCGACTGAGGTAACACCCCTACTTCCTGCCTGTCTGTATTGATGATGGAATATGCTGTGGTTACAAGGGTCTAGCAAGGGTTTGATCTCGCTAGGGTTTGAGGGCTCTGGTGTTGTGTGTCCTTGATCGGCCACCCTCCCAGCACTTATATAGGGGGCTGGGTCTCGGGTACGTAACCGACTAGGTTTTACAGATAAGGAAACTATAACCGACTATGCCTAACTTGGGAAGCAATCTTTGTCTTGGGCCTCCCTTGCTGGGCTTCATCGGACCGTTGACAATTGGGCTTTAGTCATTACGTGCACCAGGTACCCTCATGGTAGGGTACCCGTTTGGTATAACCTCGTCACTTCTCCTCTTGTGCCATCATGTTTAGATCTTGTGAGCTGCCTATCATGATCAAGATCATCTTATTGTAATGCTACATGTTTGTTTGCTGGGATCCGATGAATATTGATACTATGTCAAGTTGAATATTAAATTATCATGTCTATGTTATTTATGATCTTGCATGCTCTCTGTTGCTTGTTGATACTCTGGCCAAGTTGATGCTTGTGACTCCAAGAGGGAGTATTTATGCTAGATAGTGGGTTCATGCCTCCATTTAATCTAGGACAGTGACAGAAAGTTCTAAGGTTGTGGATGCGCTGTTGCCACTAGGGGTAAAACAGCGATGCTTTGTCTAAGGATAATGTGTTGCTTACATTATGCACTTTACTTAATGCAATTGTCTGTTGATTGCAACTTAATACTGGAAGGGGTACGGATGTTAACCTGAAGGTGGACTATTTAAGAACAGATGCATGCTGGATAGTGGTCTGTGTACTTTGTCGTAATGCCCAAATGAATCTCATAGTAGACACTACTTGCACATGCATTGTTATTATGCACTTTCAATATTGTCAATTGCCCAGCTGTAATTTGTTTAGCCAGCATGTTAGTTATCTTTATGGAAAGACACCACTAGTGAATTGTGGACCCTGGTCCATTATTTTACATCTGATAACACAACCTACTGCAATCATTATTCTCTTTCATTCCCTGCAAAAAAACATCATTTTCCATACTATACGTTTAATCCTTTGTTTTCAGCAAGCCGGTCAGATTGACAACCTCACTATTAAGTTGGGGCAAAGTAGTTTGATTGTGTTGTGCAGGTTCCACGTTGGCACCGGAATCCCTGGTGTTGCGCCGCACTACACTCCTTCACCAACAACCTTCGGAAGTGACTCTGATCTCCTATTGGTTCGATTAAACCTTGGTTTCATACTGAGGGAAAACTTGCTGCTGCACTCATCATACCTTCCTCTTGGGGTTCCCAACGAACGTGTGACTTTACACGCATCACTCTCTCTGCGGCGTAGTTGTCTTGGGTGTAGAAAATGCTCGATCCCCTTCTCCAGTGGTGCTCCTCCTCCTTACATAGGCGCAAGGGCGGAAGCTAGGGTTCCTCCTTGGCGCCGGTGCAGGAGAGCGGTGCACTCATGGTCTAGGGCATGGAGGACGCGGTCCACCGTGGTGGTCTTGCTGGTCTTCATCAGATAAAGCCTCCGTCTGGCCTGGGTAGTGGCCGGCGCTCCAGAGGTCCACGGCGCCACTTCAGTGACGTCGTCATTGGAGCGGAGCGGCAGGCTGTCCCCTTATCATCGAAGTGGTAAACTTGGTAATCCGCTTTGCTTGGGGCAGCTTTGTCGCTCCCCTTTAAGCTCGGAAATGGCAACTGCGGCCTCGCCGTCACCGTGCGCAGATGCGCGCGTCATTCTGCTGCGGGGGCAGGGCCCATGTGCGCTCTGCCAAGATGGAGGTTAAGAGCAGGGGGACTAGCGTGGTTCCCCATCACTCCTCGCATTTGCCTTCGTCCCCCTTGCTCCTTGCACCTGCCTCTGTCTTGTGCTCTCTTTCTTCTTCCGAACTAAAGCTTCTGTGGCGCAGAAAGGCAAGGGCGTAGCACCCGCGGGCGAGGCGGCCTCGCCAAACTCCAGTGGCGGCTACCGGCCGGCATTGGAGCCTAGCCGCGTGGCGACCGCCGCGCATTTGGAGAAGGTGCGCCCTCTGGTAGCCACCGCTTTCAACGAGCGGGGCGCGACCACTCTGAGGCCAGGAGGCGCTCCTAGCGGCCTCTGTGCTCCTTTCTATCCCATCTTCCTCCACACCGTCTTCACGGGGCTGGTTCCACCCTTCTCCGATTTCCTCCTTGCTATCTTGGAGCATTACCAAATTCAGCTTCTCCACCTTCATCCCAATTCCATCCTCACTCTCGCCATCTTCGCTTATTTCTGCGAAGGATACGCCGGGGTCATGCCATCGGTGGACCTCTTCCGGCGCTACTTCGCGCTCCGTTCCACCACCCCCGGGGAGACCTCCGGGTGCGTCTCATTCCACATTGCGGACGGCATGTCGGAGCGTTGCATCCCCATCGCTTGGGATGATGGGGTCGCTGTCACTAGGGTGACGAAGAGGGTGGACGACTTCCGCAAGCGATGGCTCTATGTGGAGGTTGCGGAGAGCTGTCCCTTTCTCGAGGTCCCCACCGGGCCTCCGTCGAAGCATAACGGCTGGAGCAGCCAGCCTCTGGAGGATCCAACTCTCGAGCTCTTCGAAAAGCGCCTGCTGGAGGCCCGCACCCATGGGCTTACTGGCCAAATGGTGGCGAAGGACTTCGTGGTGCAGCGCATTGCGCCACTGCAGTCGCACCTACAGCCGGTGTGGTTGTACTCCGGCAGGGCGGACCGGATGCGGCTAAACCTCGGCGGAGGTGCTGAAAAGCATCATGGACATCCTCTTCACCGCCCCGCGGATCCCAAAACCGGCGAACAACTCCTCCAAGCCTCTGCATAGCTTCGTGAAGAAGACGCGCCTTAGGTACTTGGCGGCGATGCCCACGTTCACCGCGTGGGGGCTGGTCTCGTGGGGCCACAGGGGGGCCCAAGAGGGCCCCGCCTTGGCGGTGTTCGCGGTGTCGGCGCGGGGTGATGAAGCTTCGTCGGTCTCCCCCACGGCGTCTGACGGTGACACCGACGTTTCAGGCGGCACCAGTTCCTCAGGTGGCGCCGCGAGGTTCTCAAAGGCGGTCGAGCCTGACGCCGGTATACTTGAGGTCTCTTCAAGCGACGACGAGCCTCTTCGTTCCGTTTCCAGGGCTAGAGCGAAACGAGGCCCGGAAGCGTCGGGGGCCAACGGCTCCTAGCCCCGGCGCACAAGACGGAGGGTGTGGGTGGATGTGACCGTCACGTAAGACTTTCTTTATCTCCTTCCTTCGACTGTCTCCAGACTTTCCCCTCAGCCATCTTCTGATCTGTCCCTTTTTAGGCCTTCCGCTACCCCCTCCACGGCGCCGAAGAGGAGGAGGCCCCACCGGCTCGGAGGTACCTCAGGAGCCGTGGAGGCACCTGCGGCCTCCATTCCTACTGAGTTGGAGCCCTTGGCGGCAGTGACTCCCTCCGACACAAAGGAGCCCTTTGAGGAGGAGGATACAGGGGCAACGCTGTCGCCCGATACGCGCTTTGAGGTTGATGCCGATTCAGCCTCGCCAGGGCGGGAGGAGCTTGCCTTTGATGGGGCGTTCCTCCCCTTTGGCCAGGCGGAATCCGAAGCCGACAGCAAGTGGGCACCGAGCCCCCAACCAGCCCCAGGCGCTAGCGGGGGTTCTAGCCCGAGCCCCCGGGCACATCCCGAGGTCACCTCGAGTGCCAGGCGCGTGGACCCTGAGCCTCCAGTGGACACGAGCTCTGCTGGGCTCCCTGTCGACTCTTGGGCCTTGATCCCGGGGAGGCGCTCTCGGGGCGCTACTCGCCGCGAGTCCCTCTTTCGTTCGGCGAGGGAGAAGATCGACGAGCTGGAGGCTCATCTTGCCGAGGAGGAGGACCGGGCGGACCTGGCGCGGGGCTGATCCTAGCTTCGAGGCGCGGTGGCTCGCTGCCGCCGGGAGGATGAAGCGGCGCGGGAGAAACGCGCGGAGGCACTTCGCTTCGCCGCTGAGACCCGTGTCAGCGTTGTGCAGGAGGCCGAGGATACCCGTGCGTACTTGGCGGCCAAGCGCGAGGCTCTGGAGGTTGACACCGAGGCCAGGCACCAAGAGATCACGGCTCGGGAGGCTGCCGCCACGGTCAAGTTCCAAGAGATTGAGGCGGAGGCAGCTGCTAAAAAGCGGGAGCTTGACTCTCGCGAGAGGGCGCTCCAGGTGCGTGAGACGCATGCCGCCCAGCTGGAGACGAAGCTGTCTTTGGAGCGGGGGGCTCTGGAAGCTTGTGAGGCCCTTCTAAAGTCCGCGTCGAGCGTGGATGGCCTTGTTGACGAGGAGAGCCACAAACTCCTCTACGTTGCGGTTGGCCGCATTTTCGCCAACCTTCGCCGTCTTGAGCCTTCCTTCGATCTCCGGAGCGTGACGGAGCCTGATGAGGGACTCGGCGCCGCGAGCCGCCATGTGATGCATGTAAAATGCATACATGAACTTTGCACTATATCACTCATATTCCAATCATATTTGCATCATATAAGGGTTATATCACTGTTATATAATGATTTTTGGGAATAAAATATTTATTTCCTATTTTTATGAAATTAACCCTGCGCAGGCAGAAAACCCTATTTTTTCCTTTTAAGTTTCAGGGACCCAAACGACGTCCAAATAACCTGAAAAAATACAGGCGTCAATATTTTGGAAGGAGGAAGACTTGGGAGCGAAGGAAGCAAGCAAACGTAGGCCGGTAGCCCAAAAGAGGGGGGCCCACGCGGCCTCTGTACCTGGCCGCGTGGGGCCCACCATCTTGGGCCTCGAGGCTCCGCTGCCGTCGATCTTTTCTCCACCGACTTCTTCTTGACCGAAAAACGCCTATAAAAGAAGTCCCACGGCGTTCTCGAAAACAGGCGCCGCCACAAGACAGAAACACGAAAACAGAGATCTGGAGCTGCAGATTGGAGGGGGAAAACTCCGGCGGGGCGCTGCCAGCGTGGATTCCATCTTCTCCATCGACATCTCCACCGTCTCCATGATGAAGAGGGAGTAGTCCACCTCTGGACTATGGGTTTGTGGAAGTAACTTATGTATCTCTCCTCTCTTTGAGCTTCACTAATTAGTACCGTATGAGCTGCTGAACATGATTACGGTCATCGTTGTAATTCCTATGTGGTGGATCTTTTTGTGAGTTAATATATATTTGAGATTGCAATGTTTGTTTTAGTTATGACTATAGATGCATATTATGTACCCCGTTCTTATCTACTTGTTATGATCAAGCATGTTTATGAGAGCGTGTGTGGGGTGATGTGTGCATTAGTTGGAGTAACGGGGGGTGGTGAGTGCGTTAAGTTGACCACTGTAATATCGCGATCCACTTGGGTGTTTTACCTTACTTTGTTACCTCACTAGGGATAAACAAAAATACCATGCTACAAGGGTTGTGGGTGACTTGCCACTTATCCGTGACTAAATCTAGCATGTTCTTATTTTAACTTCATGTCATGATACTTAAAGCTATACTCTGAGTTATCTTAATTACCGAGGTGTTATGATTTAGTTCGCATCTTGGTGGAGTATAAGTGAGATTAATATCCAAAAGATCTCTATGTTAGGACGTGATGCCCATATAATTAGTAACTTGTTATCGAACTTTGTGTTGCAATCTCATATGTCAACTCTATGTGTCCATTGTCTGCCACTTTATTAAAGAGAGAGTGCATTTGTGAAACCGTGAACCCCGGTCCATTTTTAATCATAAGAAACACCTTTCCAACAACTTTTACAACTTTTCCATTTTCTGCAATTATTAAATCCGAAAATACAAAAACACTTTTACATCTTGCATTCATCATAAAAAACCCAAAAATATCATTCATCATTGTTATCATCATCCTTGCACATTTATTCACCACCATTGTATATTTATTTCTTGTTTGCATTGCATAATTATCTTGATATCATTCTTACACCTTGTGCTTGACAACCACAGGTGAGGTTGGGGACCAAAACATTTAACTTTGTTTTGTACACTACCAAAATTCCGCCGATCCGGGACGATTGCATAACGTGGTGATTGTGGTCCAAAACGTCGTAATGCGAGATCCTCGACGTTTCTAAAAGTCAGGGACCACGTGTCATAGACAATTCTACGACGGTTGCGTGAAACGAAAAACGTCGAGAGCAATCCACGACGTTTGTTGATTCGTCTCCGCGTAGTTGGACTTGTCGGCCCAGGCCCAACAAGCGGCGACGTTTAGCCTTTTCATCGTACTGGTTTTCCACGTGGCAGACCAGGTTCACACAGTCTCTGCTGATGTCACTCTTATTACCGCGTACGTCATCGCAAGCCTCGAAGTTTTTTTACGTCGTAGATGCACTGTTACTTTGCGCTGTTGTGACATCACTAATCCGTTTTTGACGTCAGCATTTTATTTCGACGTATTTTTTCGTCGTAAGACCACGCAATCGTGTGCTAACACGTGGGCCAATTCGAAGAACACACGTGGGTTTCTATCCGCGACGGTTTAGTTTTTTGCATTTCGACGTTTTTTTTTCGTCGTACGACTGAGCAATCACACTTTAACAAATGGACTAACCACAAGCCTCCACGTTGTGCTAGTTACGACGGTTCAAAATCTGTACCACGACGATTGTTTTTCCGTCGTCGATGAATACAACGAGATAGCGACACGTGCTGTCGTTGCGTAGTGCCACGTCGCGCTTATCCGTGACGAATTGAGTTCGTCGATGTCAAGGTGGTGACGTCATGTACACGCCTGGATCCGATGTTGATACGTGGACCATCCAAATTGCGACACGTGGCATTGCCCTGCGACGTTATAATTCGTCGCGGAAATTGGTTATGGCGCCGCAAGACCGCTACGTTTATTTTTCGTGGCTATATTTCTCATACATATAGCGACACGTGGTCCAGTTATATGACGATATTTGCCACACTATATCTGTGACGTACTTTGCCTGTCAACGTTATGCTGCTACTTAATTAGTGCCCAACTAGCTGGGTGGCCCGCGCATTTGCGCGGCTAGATTTCATGTGAACTTTATCTTTAGAAATGTTTTTACTCAATTATTATTGTGTTTAAATTCACCACTAACTATTTGTCATATATATAGATGGTAGCCCTAAGATCGAGGAACCATGATTTGATAATTAAGTGCATTAGATTATACAATGGTTTATGAATGTGAAAAAATGGATGCAAATCCATATATAGACTTTGATATTTTCATTTTTGCTTTAGTCCTTTTCGTCTGTTGGTGTGTATCGTTGGTCCAATATATTTTTAAGAATTTCACAATGAAGAAGTAGATCTAAACATGAAAGACTGTCTGGAAAAAGATCAGTTTATCTACACTGTTATTACGTGCATCGACCTGGTAAATAGATATACTGAAAGAGGGTTGCTAGATCCATATATCTGACATTAAATTATAGTTGTAAAAGCCAAACAAAACAAAAGACACGAAGACTCATCGGGAATTGTTCTGAAATCATTTGCTGACAAATGGACATATATTTCATTATAAAAATTAATTTGTTACCTACTACCCATATGTCGTTAAAACACAGATCCAAAATACTTTGGAGCAATGGGTTTCACACTGGAAATTATCTTCCTCTTTAGTGCATATAAGTTGTAGTCATGATTCCATGCATGGCACGGATCTTTGGCTTGAGTGTTTTAGACGAATAATGGTAACTCAGAATGACTTGACCAAAAAAGTTCAATTGTTAAACGTACAGAATCTCAGCAAAATCAGATTCAAGAGACGTAAAGAGAAGCCAAATTGGGAAAATCGTGTATGTATCCTGAGTCCTGACATTGTAACCGTGCATGTATCTTGAATCCCAATAATCACTCGTTTGATGCAAGAAGATCTCAACTCTGACGAACCACATATCAGTCGATCGAGTTGAAACTTGAGAGCATGGGGCTTAGTTTAGTGAGCTTGCTGAGCCCGGACTTCTGAATCGTCGGGCTCCGACTTCAACATCAGCACGAAATTCGCAGTAGCCGGCGGCGGCCAGCAAGCATAGTTCGAACTTGTATCACGTTCGCCATGGCATGCAGACAAATTTGTGAGACTTGAGAACTGCAATCGGGAGCTCCGGAGCTCCATCTTTTCGAAGCGTGTACTCAATCTACCTCGGCCCGAACGGCATTAAGCTCTTTTCCCTTGCTAGTACAGGTGCGATCGCTGGACGGCGATGATTTTTATCATTCATTAGGGCCACCAAAACCTCCTGCCGATACTGCCATTAGAGCTGCCGCACCGTCGATGTATCCACCGTAGCACCACTAACGTACGATTACTTCTTCCGAAGGTGCTTGCTGAAGTTTTTAGCCTTGACGGGCATGCATATATGGCGATGCAGATTGTTTGCGAGAGACTTTTGCGTCTATCATATGCAACCCGTTGCACATAGTTAGCATCATAGCAGCGCTCGCGTGGCCGATTGTGCCGCTCCTCTCGGGCTCCCGGCACAACCTCATTGCCCGTACATGCGCTGTGTTGTATAGGACACGTACGGCTCGTCATTACAATTCTGCCGGATGTTCCTAGCCACGCCTAGGGAAAGAATCCAGAATTCCAGATTTTATCTCCCGTCAAATAAGGGTTGCTTCTGTCACGTTTTGCTTTCCGATCGGGACTGCTTGTGCACGCTGGCTACCCGGCGGCCTCCCGGCTTCTTCCAAGAACCTCATTAGTGCGCAACACGCTGATCCATTGCTTGTCCGCGCCGCTGGCCATACGTGACGGCATCTCTTTCCGCATAATCTACCAATGGCGCGCTTTGCCATATAATCTACTGTAGTTACTTAGAAGAATCTTGTGGACTCAACTGATTTGCGATCCATTAGCAGCTAACCTGAAGGTTCTGGTCGGCTTACTTTGATGATGATTGTGTCGATCGGTAAGGGCGCAGCCGCTTGCCGTCGGAGACGGACCAATCTAAGAATGTCCGGCCGGTCGATCGTACTTCTTTCCTTGCATCCATTTAGGAGTCAGTTCTTGAAGACGACGGGGATGGCGCCATGGAGCTGCCGGGCAGCATGTCTGTCCATGGCCTTGGTGATGACGTATGTTTAGGAAACCGGAGTTATGTGACTCCTGCAGAGCTGGCTTATCTATGGATTTTCGCTCTGTCTTGTGGTCGCCGGAGCCGATGGTGTTTTGCAGAGCCGGAGCTGGAGCCGGAGCCGATGGTGTTGTCGTGGGTGTCGGCCTGCAACGTCGCCTACCAAGCGAATCCAAGCGTCAATGTCCAGGTATTTGTCTTCCATCAGAATCTTCGTCTTCTTGATCGGCTTCCCCCAGATGATCTGATTAAAAGGGGATTAATGAACTATTACAGGAGACACCGGCCGGTGAGATCATATATGTACTGCAGCAAACCGACCCTATACGATCTGGACTCGATAGCTTCCAATTAGTAGTCGTGTCCATCTCGTATGCCAAGGCTTTTGGCGTTAGTGCAGTCCTGCCAGCTTACGTTTCTTGAGCCATCACGTTCCTAGTAAATGCGTACATGAACATATTTTTTAAATCGTTCAAACCGGTGAAGAGTTCTGGTATACTCCGGCAGTCCAAACCGCAGGCTTCCTTTTATAGCATTAGATGCGTCTGTAAAACTCCATCGTTAAAACTTCTTAAGTTGTAATAGGTAAATCTTCACCGTTGATTGTTTGTTGTTTTAATAATACTAGTCAACGTGTACGTGCAACGCACGTCTCATAATTTATTATATTATATATTTTCTCTTTGAGTTTTTTTACCAAGGCCATCCATGCACATGTCACTAAGAATTTTCTTGTGAGACAAAATATCTCTCGTGAATTATATTCAACTTCCATAAATACAATTTAAAATATAATAATGATATTTCATAGAAATCTTCAACGTCATCAAATTTAACTTGCCAAAAATTGTCAGTACATTCTGCTTACACATGTAGTCTGTATGAAAACTGTAAATCCATGTTTTAGAGACCAGTTATAAATTACTACGTTTCACCTAGGATTCGCTCTACCATCTAGTCCAAGTCTTCAACTTCAGCCTCCACATTGTTTCAATTACTGAGAGCACTTAATGGGAAAAAATATTACCTTCGAGGCTTCCACACATCTTCATAATTGATTGTTGTTCGACTGATCACCATGACACCTGGCAGTAAGAAAGTTTCTTAGATAAATTAGATAGTAACTCAATAATTATGAAGCAAAAGGGAATCTTTATTTTACTTTCGTGGTCTCCATCTCGTCCTTTCACGGATGCCGAGATTTTACCAGCTCCATCTTGAATACATCCTTGCAAGAGTTGTACTCCAAATTCATGAGCTCGTGCAAGCTACTATGTAGTGTTTCAGGCTAACATCGATGGCGGTGGCTGCCGGCTTATGGAAGTTAGCCAATCTTATTTGGTGCCACAAAACTCAACGTGCAGCCACCACTGCGCGGGTCCTAGCTGGTGCCCAACCTTGATCAGTTTGTTGAGGTTAGCAAAAAACAAAATGAAGAAGCCCTACCATGGAGTATGCAAGCTGATATGAGCTAGCCATAGTTGTGCGTGCGTGCATGAGTAGATTAGGTTGCCTTTACGTACCTACTAGTACATGGGTAGATTAGATGGCGGAGGCAAAAATCGGTAGTCAATGGAGAGGGCCACCAGCGCTTTTTTTGTCTGCGCCTTGCAGTTCACAGGGAGCTCGTGCGAGACCAACGCCGGCGTGCAGCCCCGGGTTTTCATCCTTCCGTGCGCTGCTGGCTGACACCGGCATGCAGGCCGCCGTCTAGTCATCTACATGTCCACGCGACGCCGGCTGGCGTGCAGTTTTGCATCACGTCCTCTGGCACGCCCACTTCCGAGGCCAGCACCTCCACCTCAACGCCATTTAGTCTAGCAGTCCGACGCCCATGTCGAGTAGCCGTGCCTAGTAACAGTAGGAGCAGCCCAAGTCGAGGCCGTCCAGTCCATGGTGTACGTCTCCGCCAAGGCCGTCTAGTATGATGCTGGCGTTCTGTGGACGAAACATCAAAAGTCAGTAAGCAGCGGCAGGCGACGCAGCATGCACGCCGGCGCAACTTGAACAGGCGTACGGCCGGACGATCAAGCATAGAGTCCATGTCTCATACGAACTGCACATAGTTGTGTATTTTTGTGGAGTGCATTTGGTCATCGGGCTTCAACTTCACCAACAGCATCGCGGTAGATGGATGGCGGCCAGCAAGGCCAGCTGTTGTGAACCAAATCCTGGATTAAGAACTCTAATCGGTAGGAGAAATTCTTGGGAGCCATGTAATCTGTCAACGTCGGCGAGAACGACATGAATCTCGTTTTCCTAGCTGAGCTGAGGCTGCTGGAGTTCACCGCGGACCTTCACCACTGAAATCTTCCGCCGCCACATGCACCACGGAAACCTTCCGCCAGCACCAGCATTAAAGCTCTCGTTCGGTTGATCTGGCCTCATGCCTCTACTTTCTAATTCCATCTTGCCAGATGTGCTTCAAAGACGCGAGGAACGCAATGCCTCGATCAATCTGAAAAAACAATCGACCAAGCCACGGTGCACCGGTTCCGTCGATTTCTTCCAGCCCTTCGATCGTGATCGACGAACGTACGACGGACGAACGGAGAGAATCGTGATGAATCCACGCCGTGTTCATCTAATCGATACGCCTGACGGCCAGAGAGAATCATGCCCAATCCACCGTGTTCATCTAATCGATTAAATCGATTTGACAGTACGTGCCCTTGTTCTGATACTCAAGGAAACGGGCGCCGGACGGCCGGAGAGAATCGTGCTCAATCCGCCGTGTTCATCTAACCAATTAAATCGATTTGACAGTACGTGTCCTGATGCTCCAGGAACCTAGAAGCCGACCGACGTCGCATTAATGCGTACGTATATGCTGGCCAGATTGTTTCCTCTCTCTCCTTCTTCAATACGATTTTGACTCCGCTCCTTCCAAATTAGCGTTGCGGAACGCCGACATACATGAGACAGCTGTTTTCTTTTCGTTTGTACGTGGCCAATAAGGATACCCACTCGATCGATCGGGGCCTCTGTATCACACGACGTAGGAAACAATGTAAAACGGAAGTGGTGGCAAAAATTATGTAATTAACGCGGGTTGAACCGGTACGATGGCATTAGCAGTATTATGTGATTTGGTGGGAGGGTAAAACGGGCAAAAGTGGATTTGTGTTGAGTTGTCAAACATTGGAGCGATCTGAACCGTTGGTCAAATATTGAAGGGCTCAGATTCAATGTATCAACACAAGTTTGCTCTTTTAATAGTACTAGTATACATGCACGTGCAACGCACGTATAATATTACCACAAATCATCAAAAAGGCTAACCTCATTTATCAATGTGAACAGACAATATAAGAAAATCGGCATGAAGCTACAATAGATTCAATTGCAAATAAAGTGACACATACTACATGTGTATAATTTACATGCCTTCCATCTCATGGCTTCGGTGATGATTTGTATCTTCTCCGACATCTCAACGGTGTCCCTCAAGATCACCGTTCCTTCAGGCCCCATAATCAGGTCCATCTCTTTTTTTGAATTTATAATCAGGTCCATCTCTAGTAAAATGAACATTATTCATACCGGCAACCATTGCACCATTGTTCAGAGTTTTAGTTACATCATATAATCATAAGTCTCACACACTAAATTGTCACCTCTGGGAATAAATTTTGTTCCCAGCCTATAGAACCAACAATTTGGAAGCTGCATGGTCATGTTGCCTCTTAATTTTATATAGAGATCCTTCAAATTTTATTCTTGAATCTAACCATATGTACTAAGCTTCAGATTCATCCAGAGAGGCCAAAGTAACCTGCACATGATTAAGAAAAAGATACAATCATCTGATATTAGATAAGTGAATGAATAATATAAATCTCCAGTTCCCATAGGGTGCTAAACATGCCAATATGACGAAATAGGCTAAACATGCCAATATACTGAATTTTCCTGTGCACTGACCACTTTGTCATGCTCGCATCTGAAGACACAAATAGAAGTCATATGACAAATAAGTAGCGCCTCTGCCTCTAGCACATCAAGCTATAATTTGGTACAACCTATCCTTACTAAATGTACTGTTAGTAGTTAGTAGTATTGCATAAAAGCAAACTTGCAAAATAAAGACGAAGGTTTTTTTACTGCCTGGCAATGAAATTTCAGATTCTCTCAATCTATAAAGAACATAAATAATTAACAACGGCACAATGTGTCTTTGTTCTACGCATAATTGAACAACGGCTCATACATAGGGGTTACATACTCTGAAATCTGCACACAAACATGTCTAGATGCAAATGGAAACTATTTGTTACTCCTAGATGATAAGCATCTCATCCAGCTTATTTTCAAAAGAAAAATAAACCCAAGTAACAAAATAATAAGAATATACCTGGTGCAATGCTCAAAGACAGGGACAATGGCATACTCACTAAATGTTGTAGGGTGAATGATGTCGTTGGGGCAACGACAACACTCGATGGCTGCGGGACATGAGAACTAACAATCCTACAGTTTGAGAAAAGGCTTCAAGTGACTCAAAAGCAACAATTATTCCATAAAATAGAATAATAAGTTGACCAAGAAGGCATACATTAGTAGGTCAGAGATAGAGCTCTTGAGCTGCACCATCTCCACAGGGTCAGAGCTCCTGCCACCACTGAACCAGAGGGTGCTCCACTTAACCCGCCGTCAGTGCACAGCGTGCTCTCCGAAAGTGCACTGCAGCACCAAGCTCGTCACCGTAAGTGCAAGCGCCAGCGAGATGATGTTGCACTACAGAGCTAACCCAAAATATACAGTCATCACCAAATCCAAAACGTCTCTGTCGGACACGGCCTCTTGACCTGGAAGGCCTACACATCAATTCATGAGTAATCGTATCTTACTTCGTTCCAAATCAGGTAATGCTTGTGTGCGCAGACGATGTTACTGCTGGTTGGATAGCTCAACCTGCGGATCCAGGTAGATACCAAGAAGGCTCAGCAAGCTTAGCAAGAAAAACAACCTTAAATGGAAAATATATGAATCTACATTAACTCAATTTCACAGACAATTTATAAATATATAGTCTCTGCATCTCTGAAAATATGCCTATTTTATACAGTTTGGTAATTGCACAAAATATTAGAGTTATGTGATTGGAGTTTCGTATCTGAAAAAACAAATTAATTAATTATTATTTTTCTTCCCTTCTTGCCCTATGACTTTACCAGCCTTGTTGTTCAGAGCTTGTTTCCTTTTCCTCCCAATCACATCCATAGAAAATGTATTAATCATATCGGATTTTGTATACGCATGCAATGCTTGCACATGCCAATAACATTGGCCTTAGAATTTTGGCTGTTACTTTACACCGGCAAGACTGAAATTCGACTAACATTATAGAGTCCATAACCTAGTACACAGAACACATCAGATGGAAATTCCGATTGCCAGAAACTGTATTTCTCAGGAGCATTTAGTCGAGCATGGGGCACGCAACATCATTGCACAATGTTGGTGATGAGTACCTGTTAAGGTAGGAATCCTACTTCCTTCTTGCTCCATAAGTTATTTCTGTTACCATGGTATATTTATGCAATCATGCCGAGTGACTATTTCATAATCAGTTTAATAAAGCAGGCTCCTGGAAACTGAATTCATGAGTCATCCTCAAATCTGTCAGCTAGCCGCACAAGTAACATCAAATAAATGGTTCTTGCCAATTCCATCCGATTTTGCCCTATATTTCTATAGTTCAGTAATGTAATGCTGGTGCAAGAAAATAAAACAGTCATCCTTATAAATCATGCCATGCTCCCAGAATTAATCACAAGTATCACACTTAATTAGCAAAGCTTCTATGTACACACATTGCTAAATGTCTCCATTATCTACTGTTATTCCGTGTCGAGTTAATAAGGATTAGAAAATAATGTGAAAGAATTTCTCATATTCAAGTGGGCTCCCAATTGGCCATCCCTATTTCTAATCACGTGTGTATACGAATTATTTGAAGTAATATTTCTCATGTTCAGCGAGACAAATCCTACCACCTAGATCACATGGAACAGAGACAAAGTTCCACTTCCTTAAGCCCTCAAGCAAGCAGAAAAGACGTAAGCTATGCAGTAGGCAAAAAAATGTGAACTACAGACAATTAAGCTATAGCCCATAATCTAATTGGTTCAAGAGTCAATTAGACATTATGCATAGTGTACCTTCTGGTATGTACAGCCGTACATGATCTGTCAAAGAAGACCGGAGATGCAGTGACGTCTGGCGCGCCCACGTCGATGTGAATCGTCGAGCTAGCTGCGCTCGTGAGGGATACGACCTCGATCCACCCAGTCCGACGCCGGGGAGCGGACGCGCCGGCAGGGGTTGTTTATATATATGCACAGATCGATGTTGCCTCAGCATATGCACTGATTAATCAACAAATATAAACTGCAAACTGCTGGTATAGTTGAAGCTCGATGGTGGCCTCTGCTGGTTGATCACACGGGAGGACAGCCTTGGACGGCAGCCTGCTAGTGGATCTCGGAGAGGACACAGATCGAGGGGCAGGGCTGGCGTCGAAGAGGACCAGGTCTCCCGCGGCGGCGTGGCTCCAGCCTCCAGTGGTAGAGCAGGTCGGGACAGCGGAGCTACCCTGTGGTAGTATGGCTGCCAGCTCTGAATCCGATTAGGAGGGCGGCAGCATCGTGGCGGCCGCCCTTGCTAGGTGGCGCGGTGGCGCCTGCGGATCTGGGCGGCCGGTAACAAGGTCATCAGTGGATCCAGCGTTGGCGGCGACGCTGGGGAGGCGGTCATACCTGAAGCGCGCGACGGTTCCTCGGACACCCGCGACGGCGTCGAGATCGAGAGCACCGGGAGCGACGCTGCCGCCTACGACGAGCGCCTCCACGACACGCTGGTCAGCGACGCAGGCCTTCCTCCGCTGGCCGTCTCCCGGGTCCCCCGCCCCAAGCCCGCAACAACTGGTTTTCGTTTGGAGGCGGCTCATCGGCGACGCCAGGCGGGAGCACATGTCGAACATAACACTGCGACGGCCACAGGTGGTAATCGCTAATTTCTTTTAGCGGTGGCAAATCTCGTAATTATCACGAAACGAAATAAAATGAACCGGTACGATGGCATTAGCAGTATTATGTGATTTGGTGGGAGGGTAAAACGGGCAAAAGTGGATTTGTGTTGAGTTGTCAAGCATTGGAGCGATCTGAACCGTTGGACAAATATTGAAGGGCTCGGATTCAATGTATCAACACAAGTTTGCTCTTTTAATAGTAGTATAGAAGTATAGATAATAGATACGTTTTCACAGTAACAACACCTTATAACAGGCCCTTTAATACACCACCAAATTAAATTGTCCAGAAAATATGCATAAATTAAGTATTCAGCAACACCACCACAGTTTCACTTATCGCAATATTGTGCAACCAACTGCTCAAGTAGGGCAACTCCCTGTTCTTGGGACTCCTTTAGTGGTTGTTGTTGCTGACGCATTTCTTGCATATCAACTAAAAACTTGAGTTTCACTTGCTCAGATTCTGCTTTGGCCAACTTCAGTTCAGAAATTGTGTTGAGCAGGTTGTCATTCCCTTGTTTCTCAAAATCAAGTTCTGTTTCAAGTTGATACTTTGAAAGACTTGGTTCCACACAGGTTTTCTTCAGCATGACACCTCCAGTATCAGTTGAAGGGCATGGAGACATCCTTTTCTTGCTTGGCTGTCAACCATGCCAAGAACATAGATGAAAAATAGCAGATGACAAGCATGTACAGAAAATAGATGAAACATAGCAGATGACAATTTATTAAGCATGAGTGTAATGAATAAGCAGATGACAAGCATATACGAAATAGCAGATGCGAAGCGTGTGTACTTGATATACTCCTTTTGTCTTTGAATACAAGGCAACTATCGAGGCAACCATATGTTAACGTTCCATGTGTATGTTCACTCGTTTGATTCTATATAATGCGACAAACAATAATCAAGATAAAACATAATGATGTTCTCCCTGTTCTATGCTTGATCAGTATTACTCCAGTCCAACTAACAATGAATATTAATTATTCCAGCCAAACTAAAAGCACGAACTGATAGAAAGGGCTAGTACAATTCACATATACAGGTGGTACCAATTTTAGGATAAATTGCGCAAGCCAGGACTCGAACTCAAGACCCTGGGCACTGATACCACATGTCATGTGTCGTGCACTAGCCAACTATCCTAACAGTTCGAACCGATAGGAAGGGCTAGTACAATTCACATATACACTTCAACAACTTGATGATGTGGCATGCAATAAGTAAGGAGAGAGCAAAGTTGTGCTACCTCAATCTTGGTTTATAGATGCAATACCAGTATCAGATTTTTCCAAGAATAAGCAACAATTGGCATTAACTAAAGAGTAGTTAATGTTGGGTTTTGGCCTTTCCCAAGAGTTCCCAAGAGCAATACGAAAAGCGATTGGGTATAAGGTGTAATGGTATTTATTTCTTCAGATTTTTTTGTACTGTAGATATAAAAACATTGGCGTAGCTGTCTGATACAGCGTTGGTTTATGACATGGGAATCTTTTTCCAAAATAAACTAACTACAAATTGTTGGAGAGATACCCTAAGAGGTTTTGACAGTCATAATTTACTTGCTAAAATGTATAATAGTATAGAACAGAAGAGTAGCACAAAATATATGGCAAAACAGTACTCAAGCAGTTCAACACAAAGATAAGTAAGCTGCAAACTCCAGCATGAAAGGATGTTCAGCTACCAGATAAGGGAATAACCTGCAGCACATTGTCCTCACTGGCTAGTGATTGGTCTGACACGTCTTCTTCACTGCCATCTGATTCCCCTCAGGATCATACTCAGATGCAGAGTCTTCCTTCTTGGTCTTTTCGGGGGTGAATACAGTCGGAGACGCAGCAATAGTCGCTAAAGACTTAAAACCCAGTTCATGCATCCGTTCATTGTTTCTCATGATAGTTTTGAGCCGCTCTTCTTCAATGGGTACCAGTGGTGGTCCTAACATGAATAAAGAACTCAAAGTAAGCTACAAATAAAACACATACTAAGAAGAGAATACAAACATCAAAAAGTATGCTGCTCATCATGTAACAACAGTCCACTATGAGTTATGTAAATTCAGATCTAAAACTGATAGGATCACAAGCAAAGTGATCTTACACCTAATAGTATACAAAATGGAAATGAGACAAGTTTGAGATGTGAACACAAAGCACGATAATAAGCAAACATCACACAAACAATATGGACAGACTGATTGCATGAAACAATAGCAGGATAATTAGGAACCGTCAATAAAACGATTAAGAAGGCAAACAATAAAGACTGATTAATCGCATCAAACATGATCAGAATAATAAGTAAGCATCTATCAAACGATTTAACAGACTGATAGGATCACAAGTAAAGTGATCTTAAACCTAGCACGGAGTAGTATACAATATGGAAATGAGCAAAGTTTGACCATATGAACACAAAAGCTCGAAAATTTAACAAGTTAGACAGTTTAATTGCATCGAACATAAGCTGGATAATAAAGAAGCATCAAGCATACAATTAAACAGGAAACTATATAGAGAGAAATTGCCTGCGGATTTAGTCCCTCCTGTCATATTGCGTTTCTCCTCTCCTTCAACCTTAACTCGCAGCATCGGCGAGGTTGGTGACGAGGTGGCAGACCGGCGGGCTGGACGGCGAGGTGGCAGGCCTTGACGGCGAACTGGGCAACGATGTAGCAGATCTTGACGGCGTAGTTGCGGCGAGGTTGGAGACGATGTGGCAGATCTGGACGTATGGCGAGGTTGGTGAGGATGTGGCAGACCGGCGAGCTGGACGACGAGCAAGCACGAGATGTGGCAGATTTGGACGGCGAAGTTGCGGCGAGGTTGGAGATGAGGTGGCAGATCTGGGCGTCGATGTTGCGGCGAGGTTGGAGACGAGGTGGCAGGCCGGCGAGGTTGTAGACAGGGTGGCAGGCCGGCGAGGTGGCAGACCTGAGCGGCGAGCACGGCGTCGAGGTGGCAGATCCGGACGATGGCGAGCTGGACGGCGAGGTGGCTGTCCTGGACGGCGATCCTCGAACGGCGACGCGGGAGATCTGGAAGGCGAGCTATACGGCGAGGCGTAAGACCGGGTGGGCGAGCTGGATGGCGAGGTGGAATGGGGATGGGCTAGGGTTTGGGAGGACGGCGAGGAGGAGGGAAAGGGATATTTCGGAAATGAAGCTCTTTCCGTGAGGTCCGAGAGGGGCGAGGGGATAAGGGGGGTTTTTGAAATTTTTGGGTGGGAAGTCTAGGCGCGAAATTTTCAACGCCGGCGAAATTTCGCCATGTGCGAGAGTGGGGCGAGGGGATAAGAAGGGTTTTGAAATTTTGGGTGGGCAGTCCAGGCGCGAAATTTTCATAATTTTGGTCGTGGCCGGGAAACGTTGGTGGCCGTCGGATGCATGTGATGGGTGGCTTTAACAATTTGATCATTTAAAACAAAGGGACCTTGTGAAGAAATCTGTCTATAAAATATTTACGTACAAAATTCGGGTGAACTTCCACTTCGGATGCATCGGATGGAATCCTATGACAACATGAGCCGAAACCCTAACGAGTTGACCTTTCATAGTCGTCGAACGGTTTTGAACTTAATGAACTTTTCTCCTTGTTTGTGTTAATTATCTCATATGAACATTCAAAACAAAGTTTGGGCTCATGTTGTCACATGAATTCCATCTGATGCATCCGAAGTGGGAGTTTAGCTCTAGAAGATCGCATAACCTTTCATGCGAGATAATTCCGGTATGTGAAGCGGGTCACACATGGTAGTTTGATGTTAGCTCTTCCAAAGTACCAACACACTGTATATACATATTTTAGCTAGGACACAGTACCTAGGTTTTGGTGTTATCACATGATTCCATCCGATGCACCCGAAGTGAGAGTTCAGCTCTAGAAGATCGGAGACCCTAGCTATCGTGCGGGATAATCATGGTTTGTGAAGCAGGGCACACCTATAGGAGTTTGAGTTAGCTCTTCCAATGCACCAACACACTCTTATACACATGTTAGGACAGTATACCTAAATTTTTGTGTGATTTTGACGATCGGAGCCCCCACTATGGTCGAAACTCTAAAAAGTTGATTGAAAAACCTCTATCGCTTCCAGGGGTGGCGAAATGGTGGGTCAATGAACTTTTCTGCTAAGTTGTGTTGGGTAGCTCATACGAGTATTTAAAACCAGCTATGTGCCGTTTTATCACGTGGTTCCATCTGGTGCACCCCGAAGCGATACTTTAGCCCTAGAAGACCGCAAATCATTTCGTGCGGGGTAAATGTGTTTTGCGAAGCGTGTCACACCAGGAGTTTGATGTTGTCTCTTCCAATGTACCAACACAGTCTTATCTATATATATATTAGGACAACCTATGTTTTTTCGATTCCGATTCTCCAGAGCCCCCGCGTTATGGTAGAAACCCTAAATAATTGACCTAAAATTCAACCATGCCGTGTACCGCTTCCTCGAGCGTCGAAAGGGGGTAGCTCAATGGAGTTCTCTGCTTGGTTGTGTTAGGGTAGCTCATATGAATAGTTAGAACCAACCCTCGGCCCATGTTATCACAAGATCCCATATGGAGCACCCGAAGTGGGATTCATTCTTATAGCCTTCGTGTGTGGGATAAGTGTGGTATGTCAAGCGGGTCACACCTAGAAGTTTGACGTCTGCTCTTGCAATGTACCACCATTCACACTCTTGTACAGATGTAAAGACATGTATTACCCAGGCTTTGGTGTGATTCCAACGCTCCGGAGCCCGCACTTTAGTCGAAACCCTAGACAATTGGACAAAAGTCAACTGTCGCTTCCACGGGACATCGAAAGGGTTGTAGATTAGTTGGATTTTCTCATTGGTTATTGTAGGTTGCTCATATGAACATTTAAAAACCAACTCCAGGCCCATGTTATCACATGATTCCATATCCGGTCCACCTGAAGTGTGAGAGTTCACCCTTATTGTAACATCCCAAAAATATTAATCAGTATTATTATTCCAAAAATGAGAGCCAACAAAAACTTTTGCTTAATTATATGTGTTGATCTCATATTGTTGCTTGTGTTGTTTATTTCTTGCTAATTATGTGTTGCTTGCTCTAAATAAAGACATGAAGAAAAGAAGAGAAATAAACTAAAAAGCAAAGCAAGAAAATAATGTGACAAGTGTCACATAAAAATTCTCCAAGTGAGAAATTGTTTTCCTTCACAATAAAATTCAGTGGAGTGGTAATGTAAACACTCCCATTTTATCCTTACTACTTTTCTCTCTCAAACAATATTTTGAATTAGTTTTAAAATTCAAAAGTAAAATTCAATTGGAAATAAAACAAAATTCCATAATTAAAACCCTATGAACAAAAATGATTCAAAACATTTTATTTTGTAAAGCCAATTTTTCTGAAGCTTCTGCATGCCAAGGGAAGGCTTCACAAATTTTCTTGAATTTTTATAAATAGATTTAGTGCCCTAATTAAATTCGAGAAAAGCTTCTGGTTTGAAAAACAAATGAAAGAAATAGAAAGGAGAGAAGCCAGGGGGTTTTCTGCAAAACCTTCTTCGCCTACCTCTCCGTCGCCGTGTCGACGCTGCACGCCGCGCACCTCGCCGTTCCCCGGGCCCCCAGGCCCCCCTGCTCGCGTTCACCCTCGCTCCCGTGCCTCTGCACCCTCTGCCTCGCAGAGGAGGGCACTTGAGCTCTCTCCCGCCCCAATGCCGCTCCTGTCCCCTCTGCACCGCCGCGGAGGAGTTCGACGGCGCCGGCCAAATTGGCCCCCCCTCACAGCTCCCCGACACGCGATCCGCTACGCCGTGAACCCTAGCTCCATCCCGGACCCCCCAGACAGCACGCACCGGCCTCTCCCGCTCTCTGGACGCCGCTGGACCGCGACCACCGTACGCCGGCGTTGCGGCTATTTAAACCACCCGAGCCCCGCACTCTCTCCGCACCGCCCCACTGTCTCTCTCACTCACCACCCTCTCCCGTGCACCGCCAGGAGGGCGGAGCCTCTGCCGTGAAGCCGCTGCTGCCCGTGGCAGTGCGCTGCAACCTCGCCGTGCCGAGGTAGGCGACGACCACGGCCTCGCCGTGCTGGCCTCCCATTCCCTTCCCTCTGGCCACTACCTGCATCCCTATGCTCACCGCACTCACCCACACCTTGTTCCCCTCTGTTTCGTGCACCAGAGCGTCGCCAGGAGATCGCCGGAGCCCGTGTCCGTGGCCGTGGAAGACGGAGACCTCGCCGCCGACGAACCAGACCACCCCAGCAAGTGCAACTCAGCCAGGAGCTTCCCCCACGCCGCCGCCGTCCATCTGCATCATCGCCGCGACCTCCCGAGCCCTCTAGGTGAGAGATTCATCCACCTCGCCGTCGCCGGCGCGGCAGCGCCGCCGATATTAGGTCGCCGCCGTTGCCTTTGATCGTGGGCCGTTGGATCTCGATCCAACGGACGCGTACCGCTTCGGTTAAATGAAAAAGAGAGAGAGACTGACGGGCGGGCCCGCTCGTCAGGATTTTATTAATTTCCACCCCGCACTGTGTCGCTGACATGTAGGCCCCACCTGTCATAGCTTTCAACATTATCCAGAGAACAATTAAATTCGAATTTAAACTTCTCTGTTAAGTCAGTACTGGATCCAACTTTGAAATTCAATATCTCGAGATTTAGGAATCCAAATAAATCAAACTCAATTGTTCTGGAAAGCTTATGAAATTGTTTAACCAATCCAAGTGGTCTCATGTCATTTAACTAAATAGTTAAAAAGTATTATTAAAAATACTACAGAAGGTTTAAATTCTAAACTTGTTTGTTTCTGATACTCTGTTAGTCCAAATAATTCCAAACCAATTTTGCTAGCTTAGTACTGCCATGTATTAGCTTCCCTAATTTTGGTAGAATTATTTGTGCAGTAGTATTTGTTTAGTATTAAGTTGAAGTTTGAACACCCTTCTGCACTAAAACATTTAAATATGTTTAATGGTTAACCCAAACGATTTAGGACCAATTTTGTTAGATCACATTTGGTCATGTTTAGTTACCCCTAAAAGGATATAATTTTAGGATCAACAGAACTTAATTGGTAGCTAAAACTTGATTATTAAGTTACTGGATTCAAACAATTGTGTAGGGAGTTTGGTAACTCCAATTGATCCAAATCAAATTGTGTTGTCTTCTACACATCAGTAGCTTTCTAAAGAAATTTAGTTTGTATTTTTGTGACCAACAGAACTCAAGTTGTGGAATTAAACATGTTCAACAAGTTTCTGCCATAAATTAGAAGTAATTAAATAATGTTTAATTCAATTATTTTGAAACCAAATTGTATGGTTTGATGTGTGCAGTAGCTATTTGTGATGTTTATGATTGATATGTGGTGATGCTTGCTTGAGTAGTTTAGTGATTGTTTGTATTGCTTGTTGACGTTTAGACGAGAACGTTGCCGGAATCTACGAGGAGGGGGAATTCTCTGATCGTCAAGCACAAGAGCCCGAGAACTTTGCCGAGCAAGGCAAGCTACTTCACTGAGCTTGCATTTATATACATCTATTTCATCACAAAAGTTATTCAAAATACCAATGATTTTGAAAACCTTTTTACAAGTACATGAAAACTATTTTGCCACCTATGTAGAAGTATAAGATAGTTGATATAAAATTATAGGATGGGAAAATAAATATTGTTTACTCAAAACTCTTTGAAAATACTTGTGTGGTTATGGAATACCGAGATGTCGGTGTGGAAGTAAAGAAATGGAGAATGGTGATGTTTATGAAAAATGCACATTGTGTCCTAGTACTATGACAACCAATCTTACCCTGTGCGACCACATCTACCCACATATGGGAAAGGGCGTAGTCATATAATTTGCTCATATTAGTATGGGATGCCTCAACAACGAGGATGACCTCGTTCCATGAGGGGATGGTTTGGTGACCTACCCCTGACCTGGGTCCTAACACGTTGGTGGGAGGATTGAAGGGTTCGCTCGCCGGGCAGAACTACGAGTCCTCGCACTTGGGGTTCCTGTTGGGGAATTAGCCTGAGTGTTGACGGAAGTTTCGTAGCGGCAGGGTCCTGTACTAGCATGAGCAAAGGACAGGCTATGGTCGGCGGCTTACTTCGCATACACCTTGTATGGCGAGACGTGGCAGACACGATGAGTTGCCGGATGGATGTGGGAAAAGCGTGCTACCTCTGCAGAGTGTAAAACTATTCGAATAGCCGAGTCCTCGGATATGGACAGTTGGGAGGCTGTCCTAGACCATGTGCAAGTTTTTGGAAAAGCTTTTAAGTTAAAAGAAACTGAAATGGTGATGGTGTGACACAACTATACCAAATGGAGTGGTATGAGTTGTTGGAATAAATGGACCATGGTGAGCCATGGTCAGGAAAAGGAGGGGTTTTGGAGAAACAAATGAGATGGTGACTTCTTTCAAAGATAGTTATAAAACTCTTCTTACCTTTTTCAATAAAGATATAGAGATGTTTTAAACAAATAAAAGTTGTAAGTTAAAATAAAACTAGTGCATACTCATGTTGGGGTAGTTTGCGAGTACATTCAAATGTACTCATATTGGTTTCGTCCCTGGCTATTGTCCTAGCCAGACTACGAGGAGGAGCACTACGCCGAGCAGGAGTATGGCGACTTCTACGCGAACTAAGGATCTCCACAAGTCAGCTGCCTGTCGGGTGGTCATCGTTAGAATATGATGTCTACTACGCCGTAGCTTCCGCTGATATTTTGGTTTGGCCCATGAAGGCACCTATGTAAGACTTGGTCTAAATGACCATTTATGTAAGACTTTTTATTCGGTATTGTAATGGATGTAAACTTTGGTATCCAATTCGGATTATGTGCAACGACAGACTGATCACGGGATCGTTGTGTTAAGCATAATCGGGTATTTCGGACAGCTAGTCCGGGGTCCCCACACTTATAGAAGATCACAAAAACTTTGTGCTCGATTAAGTGTGTGGTGTATGAAGCGGGGCACACTGGGCTTGTTTGATTCAAAGGATAGGAAAAATGTAGGAATAGGAAGCCTATAGGATTGCCATGCCATACACACTCCAATCCTATAGGATTTTGTTTGTATCAAAGTTTGTTTGATTCCATCAAAGGAATTATAAAAAGAGATTGGAGTGGATGTTAGAATTCCTATAGGAAGTAGTACAAAAGATTCCTTAGAAAAAAATCCTATAGGATTCAATCCTACACATCAAACAAGAAAGAAAGGAAAATTTCCTATAGGATTGAATCCGACAAAAATCCTATGCATTTCCTTTGAATCAAACAAGCCCTAATTGGGAGTTTGATGTTGGCTCTTCCAATGAACCAACATTCACACTCATACATATGTGTCCCATACCCATGTTTTGGTGTGATTCCGACGCTAGAGCCCCGCTATTGTCGAAACCCTAAGTAGTACTTGACCAAAAGTCCGCCCTCTCATCTACCGCTTATATGAGCGTCGATAGCTAGGGGCTATAGCTCAGTGGACTTTTTTCCTTGGGTGTGTTAGCTTAGCGATACTTCAGCCCTATAAGACCGCAAATCATTTCATGCAGTATATAAATGTGCGGGTCACACCAGGAGTTTGATGTTGTCTCTTCCAATGTGTACCAATATATTGGAAGAGACAACATGCGTGTACCGCTTCCTCGAGCGTCGAAAGGGGGTAGCTCAATAGACTTCTCTGCTTGGTTGTGTTAGGGTAGCTCATATGAATACTTAGAACAAATCCTAGGCCCATGTTATCACAAGATCCCATATGGTGCACCCGAAGTGGGAGTTCATTCTTATAGCCTTCGTGTGGGATAAGTGTGGTATGTCAAGCGGGTCACACCTAGAAGTTTAACGTCTGCTCTTGCAATGTACCACCATTCACACTCTTGTACATATGTAAAGACATGTATTACCCAGGCTTTGGTGTGATTCCAACGCTCCGGAGCCCGCACTTTAGTCGAAACCCTAGACAGTTGGACAAAAGTCAACCCTCTCATCTATCGCTTCCACAGGGCATCGAAAGGGTTGTAGATTAGTTGGATTTTCTCATTGGTTAAGTTAGGTTGCTCATATGAACATTTAAAAACCAACTCCAGGCCCATGTTATCACATGATTCCATCCGGTCCACCCGAAGTGTGAGAGTTCACCCTTATAGAAGATCACAAAAACTTTGTGCTCGATAAGTGTGTGGTGTATGAAGCGGCACACACTAATTAGGAGTTTGATGTTGGCTCTTCCAATGAACCAACATTCACACTCATACATATGTCCATACCCATGTTTTGGTGTGATTCCGACGCTAGAGCCCGCTATTGTCGAAACCCTAAGTAGTACTTGACCAAAAGTCCGCCCTCTCATCTACCGCTTCTATGAGCGTCGATAGCTAGGGGCTAGTTCAGTGGACTTTTTTCCTTGACCAAAAGACTAGCAGCATGGATCGAATGCACCACAATGATTAACAAGTTTCACGGCCAAAAGGCCCTTACAATAATTTGAACATAAATGAACCCTAGATCTAAAACACTAGATAGATGGCTACACGGCCGGCCGCGTGCTGGACGAAGCCCTACTTTTTTTATAGATATAAAAGGCTAAAAGCCCTGCTTTAAATTAATAAAGCAAGCGAGGTTCCTACACGGTATTACACAAGCTGAGGCATACAGCTTAGCCGAAATGAAAGCAGTTTAGATACCGGGGTCGGCCAGCTCCCCAACAAGCCGAAGCGGGAACATCATTAACTAAATAACTAGCTAGCTGGCTCCACGGCCGACAGCGTGTTGTACGAAGCCCTACTATTCATCGCCGGTGAGGTCGATGTACAGACGGGTCGGTGGTGGTGTTGACGGTGGCTCTGGCTTCACTTCCGCTGAATCACAAGGGGGCGCGCCGGTGGTGCACCACCGGAGAGCGAAGGCACAATGCGCCTGGGAGAGCGGCCGGCGGCGGGCTTGGTTGACGCAGACGAGGATGCCGGCAAGCCTCGTACTCGGCGAGGACTGACTCGATTGTGTGCCCCTCCCAGAAACGCCACCTTCCTGCAATGTTCTTCACGCCGCGAGGGACAAACGGGCCCTCGTGGCTATTGATCTGCTCTTGCCTCTCCGCCTCGAGGATGCACGGCCACATCACAGTGAGGCGCGTAATCTGGATCGAACTTGAGCTTCTCAGGTAGACGATTCCACTTGTCGAGGATGAGATCGTCCATCTCGTCGGTGCCGACATCGGGGAGTGGCGGCACTGGCAACCGCCCTCGCTCAGACCCCAGCTGCTGTTTGGCAACAGACAGCCAGGAGGGACCATGATCGGTACTTGACGAGCTCATCGGCGATCTCCTTTCGGAGCCTGTGCGGCCACAACCAGTGCTCCGGCGACCCACTACCGCCGTTCTCGCCGTTGTGGGCCATTGATGGGAGGAGAGAGGCTGAAGAGTGAGTGGAGATGATCTTATCTCTCTCGGGTGCAATTGATTTATCACCTAGCTAGCGTGTGAGGGAGAAGGAGTGCTATGATCTGACTTGGCAGGACAGGCGCCACGCCTTAAAGGCTTGCCACTTGACCGGCGCTGCGAGAGGCTGAAGGGTTGGATATTAAACTACGGCCAAGATAGCTCTCTACGACCGTGGGAGAGACGCGACGTCGCCGCAGTTCTGAAATCTTGCATGAGAGAGCCAGCTTGGTGGCTAGCCAGCTGTTGCACGCCATGCATCCGACGGCCTGAACGCCTCGCGCTAGACGTACGAAGCCCGCCCCTTTAGTTATGTGTGTCTGCACGCGCTGCGTGATCCGTCGTGTCATCTTAATGCGTGCACTGCGTGCCTGCCCGGCCGCCGCGCATCCATGCCCATGCCTCACTCCTGCCTGCATGCGATGCCTCCGTTGCCGGCTAGGGACTACTGGGTCGAAGTCGGCGTCGTATGCATTCGTGTCTGCGTGCCCGGCCGTGCATGTCCGGGATGCATGTCTGCGCCGCGCCCGTCCGTGACCCGGCCATTGTGTGTGCTCGTTGTCATCGCTGCGCCTGGACAGCGATAATTCAATTGTAAATGCCGCAATGGTGCCGGCCGGTCTCTCCCCACCGCTATATCAGCCGAACGGTGCAAACGCAGGGCCTCTGCAAAACACATCTCCATCATCACTACATCTCGAATAGCTAGCCTGTGCAAAACACAAGCGGTCAACTTCTGCTTTGTGCGACATGGCCTGGACGACCATCATGCTGATCGGGGATGAACCTCTCCAGGCCGCACAACCGGTGGAGTTCGTCGGCCCCAACGCCCATGGGTCCGGGAACGTGCTGCAGTTCTTCACCGCCGGTGGAAATATCTCCACTTGGCGCGCCGCCAAAGCAGTGCTAGGCGCAAGGTACACCGACAGGGCAATGTTCATCCTCGACACCGGCAAGGATGGTGAAGGGGTCTACGTCAGGCTTTGGGAGGTAGGCGCCGCGGCAGAAATGCACGGAAACATCTACTGGCTCGGCGACACTCTGATTTCCTGCATCCAGGTCAACCCTTTGCTCCTCTGGAACTCGACCACCCACTGGTGTTCCCCATTGTTCGTGTCATCGGTGGGCAACTAGTCGAGCGTCTTTGTAACTAGTCAGAGTGTGCACCTTGCGTGTTTTAAATTTTAGTGGTGATCGATCTATGTAACCCTGCTACCACACTAGCTAGTCTGTGTGCTGTCGTTTTGTGTTTTGCTACTCTATCAGTTAATTTATGTTGTGTTGCAAGTATTCAGTCAGTACGTACTCCGTCATATCATCGTTTAATTACTGTTGATTTTAGGGTAATAAAATCCAGGCGACATGCGTTAATGCGCTCATATCTACTCTACTCCGGATTGAGATTAGCTGACTTTGCCACCGCTGCCTTTGACTGACTTTGAGTCCTGATGAGCGGATCCCATACCTATTGGGCCCCATGTGTCAGTGGTACAAAGCCAATGCGTCGTTACTGCGCGCACTCACCCGCCGCGCCTATTAAAACACCGGCAGCAACGCCGCAGTTGACAATCCTTATCCACTCTCAGATCTATGGCCAACCCTCTCCCCTCCACCGTCGTCAACGACGACGGCGAGGGGGAACGGGAGCAAGACCATGAGTGTGAGAAGTGGATTGAACAAAGCGCACCATCCGTGCAAGGAGAGCCTTCGATCCTGAAGGAGATCCTAGGGAGATCCAAGGAGCACCTTCCTGGCCGGACGCTGGCCGGAAGGGATCCGAGCAAGGATACACAAGGCAGCGCGCGTTCCGCGCCGGGCGACAACCACCCGCTTACACGGATGGTGCGCTACCTCCAAAGCGGACCTGTGCCGGATGACTACAAGTGGCCGGACGACTACAAGTGGCCGGATGACTACAAGCAGTGGCGGACCACCACCATCTAGTTACACGGATGGTGCGCTTCTTCGAAAGCATACCTGTGCCGGACGACTGCAAGTGTACGCGCGCGAAGTGGCCACGCGCGGAAGAAGGCAGGTCGCCAAGCATCGCTGGAAGGGCCGGTAGCCTCCGCCGCCGCCGCATGTAATAGGACGGCCAACGTCAATTTGCTCTAGGTCATTAGGCTCTAGGATTAATGACAAATGTCATTTAGACTTGTAATTGCTGCGTATGCAATGCAATGATGCAAATCAGTTTGTTAAATGAATGAAATTTCGTTTTGGCGGTGCTTACTTCCTGTTTGACTGCTTTGTAGCCGACGGTGACGGGAGCCGGATCCTCTTACTTTGCCTGACTTTGGGTCATTGACAGGTGGGACCTACGCCTGGCGGGACCCATACGTCAGTGACTCAAAGTTCGGGAAAAGTTATAGTGGGCTAAGTTAGAGGATCCTGGTCCGCGGTGACGTGTACAACTCCTACCGGTGTGGGCCACATGCATGTTATAGAAAATAAGAGCTTTTTCATTCATTACAGGTACACCTTACAAAGTAACCTCTAATCTTAACCTGAAATAAGATTTAATTAAGCGGTTGTCGAGATAGAACTATAGAAGCTGCGATGGCTAGCACCAACAACGCCTCGAAGGCTAGCAGCTGCATGCATCGTAGTGGCGGCCGTCCTCGTTTTTCGACATCACGGCTTCGTCTTCCGAAAGGAAGAAGGTCCCACAGACACGGATTCCCATCTTAGCCTTGCTTGGCGCCCAGTCTTCCGGCACCATGCAGTCGGGCGGCAGAGGGATGTCTTGTATTCCGAGGAAGTGCGCCTCTCGGAGAGTCAGCACGCGGGGGCCAGGCCCGAACCACACCCTTGACCGGGGCAGTTCGTAGCGTTTGCCACCGTATCTCATGTAGGTCTTCGGGGCAGGATCCTATCCGGTCGGCAGAGCGCGAGGACTTCCTCGATCGTGCGCCCCTTCCAGAAGAGCCACCTCTCGTCGTGAAGAAGAGCATCGACATCACCGCGCTCGACCTGCTTCTCCCGCTCGGCCGCCAAGATGGCCGGCCAGCACGGGTTGCCATGTCCGAACACCTCGTCGGATTTGAGGGCGTCGGGTAGCTGACTCCGCCTATGGAGGATGAGATAGATCATCAAATCGGAGCCGATGTCGGGGAGCGGGCAGACGACCCGCCCGTCCAGGCTGATGTCCCAGCCGGCCGACAGCCGGCAGCCAAGAGGGACTAGGAGCCATTGCTCAGGAGCTCCTCGACGACTTCCACTCCAAGGTTGCGCGGCCACAGAGAGGGGAGAGGGTGAGCCATCAGAGAGGGGAGAGGGTGAGCCATCAGAGAGAGGAGAATGGACTGGAATGGGGATGTGCAAACTATGCTAGCTCCTTGGTGGTTCTTTAGGGGGCGCGGCCGGTTGGTGCGCGCATTGACGACGGGAGCGGGGGTAGGTTCACGCATTGACGCCTGAAGTGAGAGCCTACACAACGGACCGTTTACCCTTAAAGTTTTTACCGAAGTCGAATGGGGTAGACCAGTGGACTTTTTTTCTTTGGTTGTGTTTGCCTAGGCCACATAGGAAAATTTTGAACGAAAATGTAGGCGTTGTTGTCATAAGATTCTGTCCGGTTCGCCCGAAGAGGGAATTTGAAGCTCTTTTTTTAGGGAGTTCCGATATCCAAGAAGTGCTAAAAAAGTGTTTGACCAAATACATACGAAAAAATATCAAAATCTATAATATTTGATATATATATATAATATGAAAGTACATGATATGAGGATTCTAATTATGTTAGAAAATTATTGTAAATATTTGTATTTTTTATTATATATTTGGTCAAACTTCAAAATATTTGACTTTGACTAAACCACGAACTAATTAAAAACATCGTATGGAGTACACACCACTTTGTTCACACACACATCATAATACATATAAAAACACTTAGTATTGAAACCCTAAAAATACTTATCAAACTAGTTGATTATCCACGGGCGCGCTTGCTCCGGCTGCGTGAAGTTCCCTCTCCGTCGTCCTTCTTCTTGGACAAGGGGAGGAGCAGGTCTAGCCATGCTCGACCTATACTGTCCTTCATTGTTTGGATCCTATCGTATAGCTCGTAGCTTACATACCCGTCCACAGCTGCATACTCGAGGCTTTTCTTACAAAGCGGCATCCGATCCCAGCGCTGGTGCAGTAATGGTGGGAAGTTGTCCTTCATCTCGTGGTAGGAAGTGTCGATCATCTCCCCCGCTAGAGTAGACATGCCAATTCTGCTCCCGACTAGCGATTGGATGTCAATGTGTTTTTGCGGTGGTGCGAAGCCCGACTGAACAAGAACCTTCGTGTCGCCCGTCGTGTCCACGCTTGCGAATTCGATGCCCTTGTTTGAAAAGAAATTTTGTAGCAGATCGCGGCCATGCTGTGTCTGCGAGGACTTGCACCAATGGAACAGGAGGACGTGCTTGTACATGGCGATTTGCACGAGGGCGACGACATGGCGTTTGGTATGAGGAATTAGCGGGGTGTACTCCAGGTCGAGGCTCACGAACCTGCGCTTCACAGTCGCAAGCCATTCGTCGTACATGGCAAGGATATCCTCCAAGGTACACTCATCGTTGGTGTACACCACCTGCAGCATTGTGCCCGTAGGGGCACGGACGGGTCCTCTCTTCGTTGTTGGATTTCTGGCGGCCATGGCAAGTGCTCGCGGAGGGCAGGGACGTGGGATCGATTGTAGATGAGGAACTAAGCGAGTGGAACACCGGCACAAATGGCAACTGACTCTAAATATATACACACTGATCGAACGATCGTGTGGAACAAAGGTGTGTGAAGGCAGACGTATGGGGAAGATGAACGAGCGGGAACTGATTTCGGCCAAGATTTATTGGCAACTGACTTTAATTAAACACGGATCCCGCTTGAACTCCCTGGAACTGCACTCGCACAGTGGCTGCATGCACACACGTTCATCACCGTGGAAAAGATTTGTACCACATTTCGCAACCGAACGTGTGATGTTCTGCACGTACACGTAGAAGAGAGTGCGTGAGATGATGTGGAGGACTCTGTCGAACTATCGAGTCACTTACGGGTGGTCCCTTCACTCGGCGGGCCCCATTTGTCATTGACTGATTGTCACGGTACTTTCTGTTTGACAAAGTCCACCGACTGGGTGCCCGCAAGAGAGAGACATGCATACGCACACGTCAGCGGGACTCCGAAGCGGCACTCGGTATAAATGCCCCGGTGCCTGCACCGTCTTCCTCCCCAATCCATTCTGCCCCCAAATCTAGCAAAGAAAAAAACCCACTACTCCAGCCGCATCGCCTATCTCTCTCTTTCTCTCCCAACCGCCGAGCACGCAACCGAGACGGTGCAACCAGGAATGGCAGATCCGATGGAGCAGAAGAACGCCGTCGCTGCATCTGATGTCGCCGATGAAGGTGCGGCCGGTCATGGCGGTTTGAGTCCATCGCCTATTCCGATGCCGGAGAAGAGCGTCGGCTCGGCATTTGATGCCGCCGCCGCCGCAGGAGCGTCCGGTCATGACGGCGGTTCGAGAGCATCGCGTTCTCCCGCCACGATGGATGCGCGGCCATTCCCTCTTCTGTCGGATCTGGGGGACCCCTTCGACGACTTCCCGGTGTTCGACGAGGTCGTCTCCGACGAGGCATCTGAGGTGCTTCCCTAAACCATTCTATATATTCTTAGTTTATAATTGCAGATCCCTACTGTTTTGTGCGTGCAAGTTAGGGGGGTTCAGGGTTGGTCGTAGTTGCATCTGTAGAGATTCCAGGGTTTGTACACGCAAGTTAGGGATTCTAGGTTTTGTACATGCAAGTTAGGGATTCCAGGGTTTGTACATGCATGCGAGTTCATCTTTAATCTGTTGCAAAATCACATATGGTGCACATGCGCTTCATGATTTAATTGTAGATGATTTGATTCTAGATCATTTGTTTCAGTACCAATTTCGATAGCATTTTGTGTATATGTAAGTTCAATTAATTGTCCCATTGCAATGCGTGCTTAAATTCTATTTTTGTTACATTGTCAGTCCATTTGGTTTTTTATGTTCATGCCCCTGGTTTCTTAGTCTACTCAGTTTTCCCCATGCTCTGTTTTTATCTCATTCGTGAAGGATTATGGGGACTTTTTCAGGGGCATTTTTGAGCATTCGTGAAGGGGATTTTTTTAGAGCCTGGGGAAAAGTGAGCAAATGTTAAGCGAATGGGAAAAAGTGAGTACAACTAAGAAACCAGGGGCATGAAAATAGAAATCCTTCTTTACTAAATGAATGTATGTGGTACTATATATATATGTTCTGCTTAAAATGTGTAAATGCTAGTTCATCGGTGTCATTTAAAATTGACTCATCATTAGTTTTTGAAAGGTAGCGTTCTTTAATTTAAACTATTGTTAGTGCATGCATAAATTAATGTCCTGGTTGGGAAGTATTTGTAATTCAATTAATTGATGATGTGTATGTTATTTGTGATCTGGTTAGGTATTAACATGTCCTGGTTAGGGATACTAATTTATTTTAATTTTCTGTTTTTGTGAATTATGAGATCAGATGTATAGATTTATTGTTTGTGCTTTGTTTAGATTTATTGTTTGTACTTCAGAAGTATTATGTTCTTCTGTTTTTGCTGACTAGAGTGTGTTGTTAACTTTTGTTGTATTGCTAATAATTTGCAGGAGTCGGATAGTGATGTCGATTATGAAAAGGACTCTAGGGATGCGAAGAGCAAATATGTCCTGAAAGAGCTGGAGAGGGGGCAGCATCGATACCGTCGTGGCGACAAATGGATTTGCCCTCTCTGCATTAGAGGTATAGACGGCAGTAGGAACACCATGATCCAGCATGCTGTCGGCATTGGACAATCTGGCTCGCAGAACAAAAGATCGGCCCTTCTTATGGCTCAGCGCGCTGCCTACGGCGTGTTTCTGAAGAAGCTACTTGCGCGGGATATCCGCTTAGGCCTCGCGCAGCCGACTCCTCCAAAGAAGGCCAACAAGGACAAGAAGGCCAGGAAGGGTAGGAAGCCTTGGAGGCGGTGATCGATGTTGCTGCTGCTAGTGCTTGTTGTTGCAACAATGTTTATATTATATGTTGTTTTTGGTATTGTAAGAACTTAATTAGTATCGTCGAATAATTAAGTAGTGTATATAGTATCTACATGTATATATTATGTTGCTTCAGACAAGCAAGGGCGCCAAGGGCGCCAAATATATTCAGCTCATTTGCACCAGGCAGCTGTGAGTACAAATTCCTGAAAATTTACATTTTGCATAGTTGACACAACATGACAAAAATCTAGAGGATGAGCTGAATTCAAGGATCTGTAGATAGGTTGATTTAGGCTACGCCTAAGAACTTGTGCTTCAGCTGATCATGTTCTTTAGTATAAAAAAATAAGAGACTGTTTAACGTTTATAACCTAATTTTTTTCTTTTGAAATAAGTAGTATATATAAAGTAATAATTAAAGAATATAATCCTTGTGAAATTAGCCAGTTTTTGCTTTAAAAGAAACTAGCGGGGTGGCCTGCGCATTTGCGCGGCTAGATTATCCATTGATGTCATATCTTGCACATTTTTTTGAAATTTAGGGAAGCATTATCCCATAGCTAAAAAAAAATATTTAAGAACAATTATTTTTTGAAATAGTAGAATAATTTCAGGTTGCATTATGCGCTTATAGTTTTGCTCGCATTTTATTCTCAATTGGCTTGAACTTTTACTTAGTTTCACATTTATAATGTGATTGGGTCTAAATAAATATTGTGCGCAATAGCTCATTTTTGTGACATCCTTTTCCGAACTGAGGGAGTATCAATTTTTTTAATCCTGTCCATCTTCTTTGCTTCAATTTCTTCATGTTTACATTTGGAAATTAGAATTGATTTTGAAGTCAGAATTTAGTTTGATCTTATTAGATTAGATGGTATTTTCCTGTAGCCGCATTTTTAAAATTACATCTCTTTAACCAAATATTTAGCCGTGTTTTATTTTCAAAAGTTTCCATCTATGTATTTTATCCGACGATTAATTTCTCATGACATATTTTAGAACACGCTGTAATAAATGACTGTCCGCTCTCGATACTCTCTCTTCCGTAAAGGATGGAAGAGAAATGTCTCCTTTCTCTTTTCTACTGCTCAGTCTATCGCCTACAACCAATCCATTGACCATCGGAAAAAAGTCCATTTCTCCAATGTCTTGAAGGCCATGGCCATCGCTGATTTGAAAGGTATTGTGCGGTGGCCAGCAACGTTAGTGCAGGCTGCAGTATGCGCGACCCGGCGTGTACATGCAACGAAGACGAAGGCGGCAGCTGCGGCCCGCATTCAGCAGTCCAGGTGCGTGCCTCGCTGCTCTTTTTTCCCCCTTCACGGCTGATTCCCCATTCCTAAATTTTTTCCCCAATTTAGAATTGCAGATCATCGATAGCTCGTGTTGTTTAGCTTGGAGTTGAAGAAGCCATAGGTCATCATCCTATCTCCTTCCGAAATTTAAATTTTATCCCAGATGTGAAATAGCATGTGGTGCAATCTCCAGGATTGATTTGAAAGGATAGATAAAATCTCCATGCCGTAGCCATTTTTTGTGATAGATTATATGTTCGGAATTGGATTTTTGTATTATTTTTCGGAGAGATTTTTGTTGTTGATTGTTGGTTCTGGAGGTCTGTAGCTTTAGATATATGAGATGAGAGGAGAAGATTTATATCGCAAAAAAAAAGAGAAGATTTGGGATACTCGTGTCAGTTTGAGATTTTGGCTTCGTGAGGTCTGTATGTTGAATTGTTGATAGAGATTAGGTGTCTAATTATTTTATGTGGGGCCTTTTCTTTTTTTAATTATTTCATAAGTAAATAAATAAAACTTGAAAATATGAACTTTGTCCATGTGAATCATGTTAAGATAGCAGGAAGATGTTGTGTTGAATTGAAATATCATATCTCCTGCTTACAATTAGATGTTCCATATTTTTGGCCTGTTTGCTCTGTTTTGTCGATCAGGTCTCCACTCCACCACTCATTACTTTGAATGTCGTGTACTCCTCTGTAAATTATAAAAAATCCTTATAAATAAAAATCTTCGTGTTGTCTTCACTTCAACACTGATTGTCATTGAATAGCATCTTCACTCCGTTTTTGTTTGTGACTCTTAACAATGCTGCATATAATTGCCCATGACAGAATACTTGCTTATTCAAATATATTCCTACCTTGTTCAAGGACTGACCTTGGCTCTTATTGATCGTCATAGCAAAGTAAACTTATAATGGATAGTTCCTCCGTTTCACCACGAATGGCCATTTAAAAACGTTGGGTGACATGGTTATCCAAGGTATGTATGCCTTTTATCAAACTGGCGTTCCTGTAATTATTTGTTCCTCAATGTATTTGTTTCCAAGTTGTATCATTTTATTCTCATAACGTTGCATAAACCTGCAGCTTGGTTGATTTTCGTAGGAGCATCACCGGCAAACCTACCTTCAGTTTTAGATGATTGTCCAGGATTTCTAGGAACTTCCGGGTGTTGAGGAACTCAGTAGGCCGGACACATGTTTTCAATTCTGAGGTTGTTTGTTGTTGTCTTCCATAGGGTATGCACCCAGGCTTTGGTATGTCACTACACTCGTGTTACTTTTATCTTCTGTCGACTCTTTCACATGGACCATTTCAGATCTGTTTTTGGTAGGTTGGTTTTGTTTTTCCGTACGTGCCAAATTACAATTGCAAGTATTCCATTGGTTGTCTTCCCCATCAACAGGCTCGATGTGAGTTTTTGAATTGAACTGACCTTTTGAACTGGGCCGTTCCTGTTTAACATGTTGTCTACTTCGTCATCTATCAAATCCTATGCAACAAAATCATGAAGATTCTTAAAAAATATATATCTACAGAAAATGCAATCTATAATTTTGAACGGATAAAATGGACAATTACTTCTTCTGCTTTATCCCCCAAATACCACATCTCAAGCTTATTATCAGGGACACATGTTTTTTTTACCGTATAATTCTGCATACCTAGAGTGAGATATTAATTATTTTGTTGGAAATAGAAAGATAAGTCTTCATCTACATAATTGTTGATAATCTTAGGAACTTCTTGGGATTTTCCATCTACAGAGTCCAGCAAGAATGAGACTGATGGATTAAACATTCTTTTGGCCTCTTCAACAGATAAAGTGCAGTATGATCAGTTGATCACTAATCTGGAGCCGAGTGCATGCAGTACCTAACATCCCATTTTATTAGTGTAATGAAAATATGATAGTAAACACTGATGTTCAATAGGAAGAATATTCTTACTGCGGTGTTTAACTTTGTAGATATATTTGCAGTTCTTGCAGTAATAATTATCGGATTATTTGGTAGCAATTTTGTTGCATACATCACATGACATGTAGCACCATTGAATATTTTCCTCTAACCAATTGATTCTAGCTATTTTTTTTGTACATAAAGTCCTAAAAGTTCATTTTAAAATGTTAGCTCTTAAAAAAATGATATTAGCACACAATAATATGTAAATACGTAGGTCTTAGAAGTTTATATGGTAACATATCTTAGAAGATTTCTGGTGCATTAAATATTTGTTCTTCCACTGTGCCTTGAGTACTTCATCTATCTCCATCAATTTTTTGGTAAAGTTTGTTTTGTCAAATTACTACAAAAAAGGGAAAACTATTTAAATTAGTAAATCAAGATATGTTATGGTTTCTTATTCGATAGGTAACTACTTATTGTGTTTCATACCTGGCAAGAAGTCCCCAAGTCTCGGATATGTCTAGATTTATATAATCTTGCGGCGCTTGGACTGTAGGGACAAACATATTTAATCAAAATAAATCTTACATATTTGACTTACCATAGAGCTATTGTACCATTGTTGAGGAAATAATAATGACAATTCCACTGTCAATTACATCTTACCTAAATGATGAGCTAGTCCGCCCCATAAGGTTACTCTGATTATCACCCCTAATTTTTTTCGCTATAAAGCATTAAATTGAAATAGTATGGTTAAGGGGAGAAAACAATTTTATTGTTGAACAGAAAGTAATGGCATGGATCTACACTTACTCTAGTATCATAATTTCAATCTCGCGTATATCTGTGGATGTGTTCCTCTTCATTATAGATTCTATCGGCTTAATATCATAAGTAATCCAGTGACATCTGCATACTGAAGATTAATGAATTAATATTAGACTGATTAATCATTTGGAATAAATGAAAGGACAAGGATGTCGACTAGAGGGGGGTGAATAGGCGATTAAAACTTTTCCGGTTTAGGCTTGCTAATTGCGGAATAAAACTAGGTGTTTAATTAACAAGCCAACACCCTAAATGAACTAGGTTCACCTATGTGCACCAACAACTTATGCTAAGCAAGACAAGTAACAAGGTGATAGCAAGATAAAATACTTCAAGCTCGAAGGCTATCACAATGTAAAGTGCATAAGTAAAGAGCTCGGGTATAGAAATAACCGAGGCACGTGGAGACGACGATGTATTCAGGAGTTCCTCCTTTTTAGGGGAGTACGTCTCGTTGGAGGGGTGTGAGTATCAAACTCAAGATGCCACAAAAGGCCTCACCCTATTCTCCGATGAATCTCGCACAAAAGCTCGGTTCACCTTCCACTATTGATTTCCTTTTGGGCGGAAATCGAGTCCCTTACAACAATCTTGAGGCACAACCCACAAAAGGATTGGGCGCTCCCAAGTGGACCACAAAAGGTCCCAACTAGCCACAAAAGGCCTTGACCACAAAAGGTCACAAGAACACCGTCTAGGGTCCAACGACCCAAAAGAAACGAGCTCACAATCTTCACTTCCACGAATCCTCGTGGAGAGAGCAAACCTATGCACAAAAGCAAAGGCAAACCTATGCACAAAAGCAAAGGCAAGAACAGAAGAAGTGCTCAAGTCCTTCACTCCCAAATCCCATCAAAAGCAACAAATGCTTGTGGGGGAGAAGAGAGGAAGAACAAAGAAGAACACAACAAATGGAACTTCAAGAACTAGATCGAAAGGGTTCCACTCACTTAGAGGAGAAACGGCTCGGTGGAAATGTAGATCTAGGTCTTCTCCTTCAATCCTCCAAAGATTAACGAGTTTGGGTGGAGGGATTGGGAGAACTTGTAGTTTTGAGCTTGCAACAATGGAGGAGAGAGAATGTAAATCGTGCAGGGTAGAGCTCCCTGGCTGGAGGTAGGTGGAGGGGTATTTATACCCCTCCTAGAAAAAGAGCCGTTGCAGCCAACTTACACCGGAGACTCCGGACCAGGAAGGCCGGAGACTCCGGCCCGGCGGAGACTCCGGACCAGAAGGGCGGAGACTCCGGACCCGGAAGAGCAGGAAAAAACCGTTGCAGAAGACTCAAACCGGAGACTCCGGACCACGAAGGCCGGAGACTCCGGCCAGTGCGGAAACTCCGGGGTTACTCCGGACCAACTCCGGACCCCTATACCGCACGCGCCGCGCGCGAGGCACCGAGCCACAAAACCAGGGGCCGGAGACTCCGGACCAAAACCACGGAGACTCCGGACCAAAAACCAGCAGAGAGGCAAATCCTGAAATGCAATAACTTTCTCATCCGAACTCCAAATCAGGTGAAACCAATTGCATTGCAAAGGTAACGACAAGAGTTAGCCTACAAATATAGAGGAGATACCACACATGGAAGGTGTGGACCTTATCTCGAGGAGGATCGGTAATATTTCCAACACCGAGAACGCAACAAGTTTTTCATCCGGACTCCATTTTCTATGATCTTGGGCTTGTTCCGAAGGGAACCACAAGCACTACAAGATCATGCATATTCACATCATAGTCCATCATGTGAGGGGAAGAACACAAGAGGAGAGTTTGACCCCTTTACAAAATATAAACCGGTAAAACCTCCAACATCAAAAACATCACAAGATGATCATATGAAATCCGTTTTTGATGAACTAGAGCTTGGTATGGAGATGAACACAAGCTTTAAATTCTCACATGAATAAAAGCAAAATAAGAACCAAGAAAGAATGATATGCCAAGTATACAAAGGTTTGAGCTCTCCACAAAGATGCGATCAAGTTACTCACTTGAGAGCCCCTCTTGATAGTACGGCATCTATCCTATAACCCGGTCTCCCACTAACACCATGAGACCGGTAAAATAGAAACCCTATCAAGATCATACCTTTGCCTTGCGCATTCCACTTGAGCTAGATGATGACGATCTTGATCTCTTCAAGTGAGCCACTTTTCTTGATATGCGCTTGCTAGCACATGCTTGATGAAGACATCTCCAAATGCTCCCCCATACACCATTATGGAGAGCCTCGCTAAGCTCCGTCTTCATGTATCCACTTGCGCTTCATATTCTTCTCTTGATATGGATGATGGCTTGGAGATAAACATGAAGTTCACTCAATCTTCTTTTCCAAGCCATGCATGCAATAGGCTCAACTCTTCTCATGACCATTCTTCATATAAACCCTTGGTCATCATGTAATCTTCTAGAGTCCAACACATGAACTCCAATCTTTTCCTATGGACAAGATCTACAAGTATATCTCAAAGCAAACATTAGTCCATAAAGATTGTCATTAATTACCAAAACCATGCATGGGGCAACACATGCACTTTCAATAAAAATATATCAACATGAATGAAAATTCAAAGATTAACAATTTAGAGATTAAAAGTACGACTACCAACATACCTGGCATTGTTTGTCTTTTTTTCTTTCTGTTCTTGTAGGGATCACCTACATACCCGAGATTAAAAGTACGACTACCAAAGTACTTGGTAGCACACTTAGTGTAATAATCCGAATTCTAAAAGGATCAACTGCAAAAATATAGAATATAGAAAATATTTACACAAATGCAATGATGTTTTACATGAACCGAGGCTGTAAGCTCCAGTAGACGGGAACGGCAGGAAAAATTATGTGATGTCAGCATGAAAGGATATTGTAGGTTGTAGTTCCCATTCAGTCAATCTTCAAGTAGAGGATTTTTCTGAACTGATAGTTGTGGTTTCCTTTCTTCTCCAGGACTCTTTACGTGGGGGAGATGGACACCATATTACGAAAACTAAATCTTGGCCGTTGTTAATGAGTTGATTATGTCTAGCTAATCTTGACCGTTGATTGTCTTGTGTTTTAATTATATAACTAGCTGGGTGACCCGCGCAATTGCGCGGCTAGAGATAGACTGGTTCACATGTTAGAAACCCTTGAAAGTATACCCTTTAACTTGTATTTTTTCCCTCGAGATCCATCAATTTATTGTGCATGTACCTATTTTGACCCTTCTAAGTCAATCATAGGTATACTGTAATACGTCAAGCTGAATCATCTGATTTATATTGTTACTATTATAGCACATACATGAACCATGATATATGCGATTTATTTTCATACATAGGACAAACTTAAAAATATATTTATTAAGCGTGCATCAACATTCTAGCAGCCTAGCTCACTTCTGCCTCCACCTTTGGGATGATGTATCTACTATTTTGTCAGTAAACATAAAGAAAGCAAGAAACATAGCTGAGGAAGTTAAACGTTAGTTGTTATTTCAAGCATTGAACTACTGAAACATGTAGCAAGAAGTTTATGTTCTCTCGGCCGTTCGGCAAGTAAGGAGTTTTTTGTGAAGCATATGAAGTAAAAGTAATCGTTTGAAAAACTATGGGCACCATTACTGGAGTGATTACAAAGTAATCGAACATGTAATATGTACAAAAGTCACAAAGATGTTACACCCAAGAAAAACAACAATGTTAAAACCAATACAGTTAGATAATATTTGTCTCTATTTATAAATATTGTTGAGACATAATTATTCATCCCTGCAAAAAAATAAAGAAAAAATACACATTATTTCCATATCTTCTCACAAAAAGGGGCAGTAATATGACAGTTTACTGTGTGTCAATTTTGCATTGAAAATGGCAGCCAGATTTTTTACATACATCAGAGATCAAAAGCTGCATAACCATCTGTGTTTTAGAGACCAATTAATCAATCACCTTGGCTTCACTCTCTTTCTCGTCCAAGATTTCAACTTCACTCACTTTATAAATACACGGTTGATGAGGAGATAATAATTCATCCCTTCATAAAAAATTAAGAAAAATAATACGCATTATTTTCAATTCTTCTCACAAATAGGGGCAATACTGTACCAATTTTGCATTGAAACTGGTAGCTAGCTAGACTTTTGACTTACATCAGGGCAATACTATACCAATTTTGCATTGAAACTGGTAGCTAGCTAGACTTTTGACTTAGATTAGAGATCAAAATCTGCATAAACATCACTTTGTCTTACTTACATTAGAGATCAAAGACTATATAAACATCAAGTTCGGCACCGGAGAGTCAATGTCGGTCATGTATGCTGCTGGCGAGACATAGCAGCCTCATTAAGCATTATAAATGCTGCTCATCGCTTGAGGAACCTGAAAGCCAAACATGGAAGCCAATAAAGGTAAGTCGCACGGTCGGAGAAATCGTCTAATCTCGTTGATTCACGATCACCACCGACCACCGACGATCTCCAGCTAGAGAAAATCATCTGCCTGGTAGGTTGTAATATACTTTTAATATATAATAGGTCTGGTTAACAAAACCATACTATTAGGTAAAAAGATATTCCAAACTTGCAGCATATTAGATAAGTATAGAGTGAAATATATCCTGGAACTTGCACTGTGTGCACGGACATACAACCCTGGAAGATTTTTTCCTAAAGACCAATTAATCAATCCCCTTGGCTTCACTGTCCGTCTCGTCCAAGACTTCACCTTCAGTCTCTGTTTATAAATACGGTTGATAAAGATATAATTACTCATCAATACAAAAAACTTAATAAAAACAACACACATTATTTCCAATTCCTCTCACAAACACGGGCAATAATATGACATTTTACTGTGTATCAAATTTTTACTGAAACTGGTAACCAATTTTTGACTGACATTAGATATCAAAAGTTGCATAAACATCACCTTTTTTTTGACTTACATCAGAGATCAAAAGCTGTATAAACATTCGTGTTTTTAGGGACCAATTAATCAGTCACCTTGGTTTCACTCCCAGTATCGTCCAAGATTTCAGCTTCAATCTCTATTTACGGTCGATAAGGAGATAATTGTTCATCTCTGCAAAAAAGTTCAATGAAAAGTAACACGCATTATTTCAACTCACAAATAGGGGCAGTAATATGACAATTTACTTTTGTACCAATTTTGCATTGAAACTGGTAGCTAGATTTTTACTTACGTGAGACATCAAAAGTTGTATAAACATCACCTTCAGCCTTCAACTACCAGATTGCTTCCCCAGTACCGAGATTGTTGCCGGACTCGACATGATACCTTTGAGTAAATAAATTATGTTTACCAAGATACACTGAAAAAGTGGGGTTTTATTTTATTGATGTGTTGTCCACAGGTATCTTACCGTAGCTTACCTTGAATCCACCCGTAAATAATGCATGCAAACAGTTGCCTACCAATTCCCCAGGTGGACGTAAGATCTAATGGTTCTGCAGGGTAACATGCATGGATGACGGTGGCTGTAGGCTAACATGGCTGATGGACGTGAGTTAATCTTGTTTGGTCCAGCAGATCACGGTAAAACATCATCGATTCAGACGCATCTGGATGAATGTGCTGCGGCCATGCAGCCATGTAGGCCCTGACCAGAGGCATAAGCTAGCGCCGGATGTGCTAGGCGCGAGGCCGCCGACCGTGTGGCCTACAAACGCTGCCCCTGAGAGCAGGTAGGCGATAGTACCACCTCCTGCCGGGTATGCTCCGCGCCGCCGCCGTCGAGAAGTACATGACGATTGACGATCGATACGATTCTGCTCTGCATGCTCCTGCTCATGATGGGTCAGCGGCTTAAATAGGGTCCGCTTTGATTACGTTTTCCTATTTCTTTCACAACACGTTTCTCTAACCTTTTCAACGTGTGGATGGATATCGGTGAATCTAAGCCACCGCCATTTGATGCCGCCGCCGCCGCCGGAGCGTCCGGTCATGACGGCGGTTCGAGAGCATCGCGTTCTCCCGCCACGATGGATGCGCGGCCATTCCCTCTTCTGTCGGATCTGGGGACCCCTTCGACGACTTCCCGGTGTTCGACGAGGTCGTCTCCGACGAGGCATCTGAGGTGCTTCCCTAAACCAATCTATATATTCTTAGTTTATAATTGCAGATCCCTACTGTTTTGTGCGTGCAAGTTAGGGGGGTTCAGGGTTGGTCGTAGTTGCATCTGTAGAGATTCCAGGGTTTGTACACGCAAGTTAGGGATTCTAGGTTTTGTACATGCAAGTTAGGGATTCCAGGGTTTGTACATGCATGCGAGTTCATCTTTAATCTGTTGCAAAATCACATATGGTGCACATGCGGCTTCATGATTTAATTGTAGATGATTTGATTCTAGATCATTTGTTTCAGTACTAATTTTGATAGCATTTTGTGTATATGTAAGTTCAATTAATTGTCCCATTGCAATGCGTGCTTAAATTCTATTTTTGTTACATTGTCAGTCCATTTGGTTTTTTATGTTCATGCCCCTGGTTTCTTAGTCTACTCAGTTTTCCCCATGCTCTGTTTTTTTCTCATTCGTGAAGGATTATGGGGACTTTTTCAGGGGCATTTTTGAGCATTCGTGAAGGGGATTTTTTTAGAGCCTGGGGAAAAGTGAGCAAATGTTAAGCGAATGGGAAAAAGTGAGTACAACTAAGAAACCAGGGGCATGAAAATAGAAATCCTTCTTTACTAAATGAATGTATGTGGTACTATATATATATGTTCTGCTTAAAATGTGTAAATGCTAGTTCATCGGTGTCATTTAAAATTGACTCATCATTAGTTTCTGAAAGGTAGCGTTCTTTAATTTAAACTATTGTTAGTGAATGCATAAATTAATGTCCTGGTTGGGAAGTATTTGTAATTCAATTAATTGATGATGTGTATGTTATTTGTGATCTGGTTAGGTATTAACATGTCCTGGTTAGGGATACTAATTTATTTTAATTTTCTGTTTTTGTGAATTATGAGATCAGATGTATAGATTTATTGTTTGTGCTTTGTTTAGATTTATTGTTTGTACTTCAGAAGTATTATGTTCTTCTGTTTTTGCTGACTAGAGTGTGTTGTTAACTTTTGTTGTATTGCTAATAATTTGCAGGAGCCGGATAGTGATGTCGATTATGAAAAGGACTCTAGGGATGCGAAGAGCAGATACGTCCTGAAAGAGCTGGAGAGGGGGCAGCATCGATACCGTCATGGCGACAAATGGATTTGCCCTTTCTGCATTAGAGGTATAGACGGCAGTAGGAACACCATGATCCAGCATGCTGTCGGCATTGGACAATCTGGCTCGCAGAACAAAAGATCGGCCCTTCTTATGGCTCAGCGCGCTGCCTACGGCGTGTTTCTGAAGAAGCTACTTGCGCGGGATATTCGCTTAGGCCTCGCGCAGCCGACTCTTCCAAAGAAGGCCAACAAGGACAAGAAGGCCAGGAAGGGTAGGAAGCCTTGGAGGCAGTGATCGATGTTGCTGCTGCTAGTGCTTGTTGTTGCAACAGTGTTTATATTATATGTTGCTTTTGGTATTGTAAGAACTTAATTAGTATCGTCGAATAATTAAGTAGTGTATATAGTATCTACATGTATATATTATGTTGCTTCAGACAAGCAAGGGCGCCAAGGGCGCCAAATATATTCAGCTCATTTGCACCAGGCAGCTGTGAGTACAAATTCCGGAAAATTTACATTTTGCATAGTTGACACAACATGACAAAAATCTAGAGGATGAGCTGAATTCAAGCATCTGTAGATAGGTTGATTTAGGCTACGCCTAAGAACTTGTGCTTCAGCTGATCATGTTCTTTAGTATGAAAAAAATAAGAGACTGTTTAACGTTTATAACCTAATTTTTTGCTTTTGAAATAAGTAGTATATATAAAGTAATAATTAAAGAATATAATCCTTGTGAAATTAGCCAGTTTTTGCTTTAAAAGAAACTAGCGGGGTGGCCTGCGCATTTGCGCGGCTAGATTATCCATTGATGTCATATCTTGCACATTTTTTTGAAATTTAGGGAAGCATTATCCCATAGCTATAAAAAAATATTTAAGAACAATTATTTTTTGAAATAGTAGAATAATTTCAGGTTGCATTATGCGCTTATAGTTTTGCTCCCATTTTATTCTCAATTGGCTTGAACTTTTACTTAGTTTCACATTTATAATGTGATTGGGTCTAAATAAATATTGTGCGCAATAGCTCATTTTTGTGACATCCTTTTCCGAACGGAGGGAGTATCAATTTTTTTAATCCTGTCCATCTTCTTTGCTTCAATTTCTTCATGTTTACATTTGGAAATTAGAATTGATTTTGAAGTCAGAATTTAGTTTGATCTTATTAGATTAGATGGTATTTTCCTGTAGCTGCATTTTTAAAATTACATCTCTTTAACCAAATATTTAGCCGTGTTTTATTTTCAAAAGTTTCCATCTATGTATTTTATCCGACGATTAATTTCTCATGACATATTTTAGAACACGCTGTAATAAATGACTGTCCGCTCTCGATACTCTCTCTTCCGTAAAGGATGGAAGAGAAATGTCTCCTTTCTCTTTTCTACTGCTCAGTCTATCGCCTACAACCAATCCATTGACCATCGGAAAAAAGTCCATTTCTCCAATGTCTTGAAGGCCATGGCCATCGCTGATTTGAAAGGTATTGTGCGGTGGCCAGCAACGTTAGTGCAGGCTGCAGTATGCGCGACCCGGCGTGTACATGCAACGAAGACGAAGGCGGCAGCTGCGGCCCGCATTCAGCAGTCCAGGTGCGTGCCTCGCTGCTCTTTTTTCCCCCTTCACGGCTGATTCCCCATTCCTAAATTTTTTCCCCAATTTAGAATTGCAGATCATCGATAGCTCGTGTTGTTTAGCTTGGAGTTGAAGAAGCCATAGGTCATCATCCTATCTCCTTCCGAAATTTAAATTTTATCCCAGATGTGAAATAGCATGTGGTGCAATCTCCAGGATTGATTTGAAAGGATAGATAAAATCTCCATGCCGTAGCCATTTTTTGTGATAGATTATATGTTCGGAATTGGATTTTTGTATTATTTTTCGGAGAGATTTTTGTTGTTGATTGTTGGTTCTGGAGGTCTGTAGCTTTAGATATATGAGATGAGAGGAGAAGATTTATATCGCAAAAAAAAGAGAAGATTTGGGATACTCGTGTCAGTTTGAGATTTTGGCTTCGTGAGGTCTGTATGTTGAATTGTTGATAGAGATTAGGTGTCTAATTATTTTATGTGGGGCCTTTTCTTTTTTTAATTATTTCATAAGTAAATAAATAAAACTTGAAAATATGAACTTTGTCCATGTGAATCATGTTAAGATAGCAGGAAGATGTTGTGTTGAATTGAAATATCATATCTCCTGCTAACAATTAGATGTTCCATATTTTTGGCCTGTTTGCTCTGTTTTGTCGATCAGGTCTCCACTCCACCACTCATTACTTTGAATGTCGTGTACTCCTCTGTAAATTATAAAAAATCCTTATAAATAAAAATCTTTGTGTTGTCTTCACTTCAACACTGATTGTCATTGAATAGCATCTTCACTCCGTTTTTGTTTGTGACTCTTAACAATGCTGCATATAATTGCCCATGACAGAATACTTGCTTATTCAAATATATTCCTACCTTGTTCAAGGACTGACCTTGGCTCTTATTGATCGTCATAGCAAAGTAAACTTATAATGGATAGTTCCTCCGTTTCACCACGAATGGCCATTTAAAAACGTTGGGTGACATGGTTATCCAAGGTATGTATGCCTTTTATCAAACTGGCGTTCCTGTAATTATTTGTTCCTCAATGTATTTGTTTCCAAGTTGTATCATTTTATTCTCATAACGTTGCATAAACCTGCAGCTTGGTTGATTTTCGTAGGAGCATCACCGGCAAACCTACCTTCAGTTTTAGATGATTGTCCGGATTTCTAGGAACTTCCAGGTGTTGAGGAACTCAGTAGGCCGGACACATGTTTTCCATTCTGAGGTTGTTTGTTGTTGTCTTCCATAGGGTATGCACCCAGGCTTTGGTATGTCACTACACTCGTGTTACTTTTATCTTCTGTCGACTCTTTCACATGGACCATTTCAGATCTGTTTTTGGTAGGTTGGTTTTGTTTTTCCGTACGTGCCAAATTACAATTGCAAGTATTCCATTGGTTGTCTTCCCCATCAACAGGCTCGATGTGAGTTTTTGAATTGAACTGACCTTTTGAACTGGGCCGTTCCTGTTTAACATGTTGTCTACTTCGTCATCTATCAAATCCTATGCAACAAAATCATGAAGATTCTTTAAAAATATATATCTACAGAAAATGCAATCTATAATTTTGAACGGATAAAATGGACAATTACTTCTTCTGCTTTATCCCCCAAATACCACATCTCAAGCTTATTATCAGGGACACATGTTTTTTTTACCGTATAATTCTGCATACCTAGAGTGAGATATTAATTATTTTGTTGGAAATAGAAAGATAAGTCTTCATCTACATAATTGTTGATAATCTTAGGAACTTCTTGGGATTTTCCATCTACAGAGTCCAGCAAGAATGAGACTGATGGATTAAACATTCTTTTGGCCTCTTCAACAGATAAAGTGCAGTATGATCAGTTGATCACTAATCTGGAGCCGAGTGCATGCAGTACCTAACATCCCATTTTATTAGTGTAATGAAAATATGATAGTAAACACTGATGTTCAATAGGAAGAATATTCTTACTGCGGTGTTTAACTTTGTAGATATATTTGCAGTTCTTGCAGTAATAATTATCGGATTATTTGGTAGCAATTTTGTTGCATACATCACATGACATGTAGCACCATTGAATATTTTCCTCTAACCAATTGATTCTAGCTATTTTTTTTGTACATAAAGTCCTAAAAGTTCATTTTAAAATGTTAGCTCTTAAAAAAATGATATTAGCACACAATAATATGTAAATACGTAGGTCTTAGAAGTTTATATGGTAACATATCTTAGAAGATTTCTGGTGCATTAAATATTTGTTCTTCCACTGTGCCTTGAGTACTTCATCTATCTCCATCAATTTTTTGGTAAAGTTTGTTTTGTCAAATTACTACAAAAAAGGGAAAACTATTTAAATTAGTAAATCAAGATATGTTATGGTTTCTTATTCGATAGGTAACTACTTATTGTGTTTCATACCTGGCAAGAAGTCCCCAAGTCTCGGATATGTCTAGATTTATATAATCTTGCGGCGCTTGGACTGTAGGGACAAACATATTTAATCAAAATAAATCTTACATATTTGACTTACCATAGAGCTATTGTACCATTGTTGAGGAAATAATAATGACAATTCCACTGTCAATTACATCTTACCTAAATGATGAGCTAGTCCGCCCCATAAGGTTACTCTGATTATCACCCCTAATTTTTTTCGCTATAAAGCATTAAATTGAAATAGTATGGTTAAGGGGAGAAAACAATTTTATTGTTGAACAGAAAGTAATGGCATGGATCTACACTTACTCTAGTATCATAATTTCAATCTCGCGTATATCTGTGGATGTGTTCCTCTTCATTATAGATTCTATCGGCTTAATATCATAAGTAATCCAGTGACATCTGCATACTGAAGATTAATGAATTAATATTAGACTGATTAATCATTTGGAATAAATGAAAGGACAAGGATGTCGCCTAGAGGGGGGTGAATAGGCGATTAAAACTTTTCCGGTTTAGGCTTGCTAATTGCGGAATAAAACTAGGTGTTTAATTAACAAGCCAACACCCTAAATGAACTAGGTTCACCTATGTGCACCAACAACTTATGCTAAGCAAGACAAGTAACAAGGTGATAGCAAGATAAAATACTTCAAGCTCGAAGGCTATCACAATGTAAAGTGCATAAGTAAAGAGCTCGGGTATAGAAATAACCGAGGCACGTGGAGACGACGATGTATTCAGGAGTTCCTCCTTTTTAGGGGAGTACGTCTCGTTGGAGGGGTGTGAGTATCAAACTCAAGATGCCACAAAAGGCCTCACCCTATTCTCCGATGAACCTCGCACAAAAGCTCGGTTCACCTTCCACTATTGATTTCCTTTTGGGCGAAAATCGAGTCCCTTACAACAATCTTGAGGCACAACCCACAAAAGGATTGGGCGCTCCCAAGTGGACCACAAAAGGTCCCAACTAGCCACAAAAGGCCTTGACCACAAAAGGTCACAAGAACACCGTCTAGGGTCCAACGACCCAAGAGAAACGAGCTCACAATCTTCACTTCCACGAATCCTCGTGGAGAGAGCAAACCTATGCACAAAAGCAAAGGCAAACCTATGCACAAAAGCAAAGGCAAGAACACAAGAAGTGCTCAAGTCCTTCACTCCCAAATCCCACCAAAAGCAACAAATGCTTGTGGGGGGAGAAGAGAGGAAGAACAAAGAAGAACACAACAAATGGAACTTCAAGAACTAGATCGAAAGGGTTCCACTCACTTAGAGGAGAAACGGCTCGGTGGAAATGTAGATCTAGGTCTTCTCCTTCAATCCTCCAAAGATCAACGAGTTTGGGTGGAGGGATTGGGAGAACTTGTAGTTTTGAGCTTGCAACAATGGAGGAGAGAGAATGTAAATCGTGCAGGGTAGAGCTCCCTGGCTGGAGTTAGGTGGAGGGGTATTTATACCCCTCCCAGAAAAAGAGCCGTTGCAGCCAACTTACACCGGAGACTCCGGACCAGGAAGGCCGGAGACTCCGGCCCGGCGGAGACTCCGGACCAGAAGGGCGGAGACTCCGGACCCGGAAGAGCAGGAAAAAACCGTTGCAGAAGACTCAAACCGGAGACTCCGGACCACGAAGGCCGGAGACTCCGGCCAGTGCGGAAACTCCGGGGTTACTCCGGACCAACTCCGGACCCCTATACCGCACGCGCCGCGCGCGAGGCACCGAGCCACAAAACCAGGGGCCGGAGACTCCGGACCAAAACCACGGAGACTCCGGACCAAAAACCAGCAGAGAGGCAAATCCTGAAATGCAATAACTTTCTCATCCGAACTCCAAATCAGGTGAAACCAATTGCATTGCAAAGGTAACGACAAGAGTTAGCCTACAAATATAGAGGAGATACCACACATGGAAGGTGTGGACCTTATCTCGAGGAGGATCGGTAATATTTCCAACACCGAGAACGCAACAAGTTTTTCATCCGGACTCCATTTTCTATGATCTTGGGCTTGTTCCGAAGGTAACCACAAGCACTACAAGATCATGCATATTCACATCATAGTCCATCATGTGAGGGGAAGAACACAAGAGGAGAGTTTGACCCCTTTACAAAATATAAACCGGTAAAACCTCCAACATCAAAAACATCACAAGATGATCATATGAAATCCGTTTTTGATGAACTAGAGCTTGGTATGGAGATGAACACAAGCTTTAAATTCTCACATGAATAAAAGCAAAATAAGAACCAAGAAAGAATGATATGCCAAGTATGCAAAGGTTTGAGCTCTCCACAAAGATGCGATCAAGTTACTCACTTGAGAGCCCCTCTTGATAGTACGGCATCTATCCTATAACCCGGTCTCCCACTAACACCATGAGACCGGTAAAATAGAAACCCTATCAAGATCATACCTTTGCCTTGCGCATTCCACTTGAGCTAGATGATGACGATCTTGATCTCTTCAAGTGAGCTACTTTTCTTGATATGCGCTTGCTAGCACATGCTTGATGAAGACATCTCCAAATGCTCCCCCATACACCATTATGGGAGAGCCTTGCTGAGCTCCGTCTTCATGTATCCACTTGCGCTTCGTATTCTTCTCTTAATATGGATGATGGCTTGGAGATAAACATGAAGTTCACTCAATCTTCTTTTCCAAGCCATGCATGCAATAGGCTCAACTCTTCTCATGACCATTCTTCATATAAACCCTTGGTCATCATGTAATCTTCTAGAGTCCAACACATGAACTCCAATCTTTTCCTATGGACAAGATCTACAAGTATATATCAAAGCAAACATTAGTCCATAAAGATTGTCATTAATTACCAAAACCATGCATGGGGCAACACATGCACTTTCAATCTCCCCCATTTTGGTAATTGATGACAATCCCTTTTACGAGGGTTTATATAATGAATTAAGCAACCGTGCACAACAAAGAGCAAGGATGCAAGAGAAGAAAGGCAAAAGCTTAAGAGCAAACTAAAGCATAAAGCCAAATTCCTAAACCCTCTAAACTTCTCCCCCATTGGCATCGATTGCCGAAATGGGAGGAAAACTTTAGAAGGCCAACATAGTGAGAGCTCCCCCATCATGTGTGCATTTCTCATAATATGAGTGAAATCAAATGCATATATCCGATGACGAATAATTGGGAAGGAGATCAAACTATATTGAGGATCTAAAGATTGCAAAAGAAAAACAATTGAAAGATACTTCGACAAAAGAAGTAACCAATCAAGGATCCGAAAAAGTGTTCTCAAAATTAAGAGGGAACTCCCCAAGGTACGTGCAAAGATTTGTATTTTAATATTGTGTGCACAACATGGAATCCTCACTCCCTCCTAGAAATTTTGAACACAACCACTCGCAAGAGAGCATATAAGAAAGGAAGCAAAACAACTTGCAACAAATAAGAAGTTGAGCAACAAAAGCAAGAAGTAACAAATAAGGACTTGCTCAACCGAAAAGGATGGGTGTGATAAAGAGAGACTTTTTAGGAGACTAATGCAAAAATGCGTAGCATCAACATAGTCGTTCAATATAAGTGGCACATAGTGCATATCATGTCTTTCCATAAACACAACCCAAAGGATGGAGCAAATAGGTCCACAAGCTTATTAAGATGTAAAAGCATAACAAATAAAACAAAGCTTGTGCCAATTAGAAACCACCAAAGAATCAAAAAAAGGAACAAGGGGTGGTCACTAAAGAATTGGAATACCAATTAAAGATGTAACTATTCTCATGTGTATAAGTTTCTAAGTAGACATCAATCACAAAGATATAAGTCCACAAATAAACATGTACACACAAAAATAGAAGCAAAGTTGAGACCATGATATCCAAAAGGAAGTCATAGATACACCAATAAGATCTTTGCTTAAAAGCATAGCACAAAGCTCAATTTTATCTTAAAGGTATATGGATGAACTTCCAACACAATCTCATCACAGTATCAAAAGAAAATATCCACAAGAGAGAAGGTGATAAATGGGATGCTCCGAGAAAGATAACAAGTATCAAAAAGGCAAATGATTTTGAAAACCATCAATATTGCCCACATTTGCAACAAAATTGTTTTGCAAGAACCAAATGAATTGCAACAAAAGAGATTCATGCCATGAAAACAACCTACACAAGGTTGGAAGCTAGAAAAGTATGCATGAGGTAGATACTTGTTACCGAGATAGCATTGGTGATGTAGAAGATAAGAGTTCACGATCATCCGAGCTTGGCTCCAATAAGCACATGGTGATAACACCTTCCTTGTAAATGAGACAAGCTTCCAATGCATCTCCAATGTACCTAAAACAAATTCAAGTACAAAATGGTACCCAAACTCATTGGGTCCCAAGTAGTTAGAGCAACTACAATACATAGGACAAACTCCACATAAATATGTGCATATTGATATGAAATTGAATTTCATGCACATCTTAGCCATTTAGGATTTGATGGAGTTTATCCTATATATTGGATCAACGAAAGTAAGCATGCCATAAGATATACATATAGTAAATATGCATGCACAAGACTTTCAAGAACCAAACGAGATACAATTCGGACAAAACACCAATTAATCAACAAAGCACACACAAGTGTGACAAGGAATTAAATTGCCCAAATTATATCAAAGATCCAAATCAACACATGATTGAAGATACCACTTTGAAAAGATACCAAAGAAATCAAGATACCAATTGATGAAAATATCATCAAGGAATAAACCAAACCCTCTACACTTTTCATGATGGCACAAAGTACCAAGACGGAAAAAAAATGTTTGTCTTCCAAGGAGACATGTCATCGGGATCCAATACCAAATGAAGACAACTAATGTTCAACAAGCATATAGGATTGCTCCCCAAGATATGTGCATTATTTATGATTTTGCATTTGAATACAAAATGCGCACACATGAGATCATTACTCTCCATATATATATATATATATATATATATATATATATATATATATATATATAATTCAAACACTAGTCATGTTCAAGAAAGGCAAGAGATTGCAGTACCAATTTAAAGAACGTGTTTTACTCGAAGTAGGATAGCTTCCCAAAGAATAGTGCATTATTAAGAAGTATGACTTTTGAATGTCAATGCACAAGAATTGGATCATTGCTTTCCCCAACTCAAGAAAGCACAAAATAAATTTTGTGTAGAGCAATAAAGGATCCAAAAGATACAAGGAAGACAAATGAGAGTTAGATCAAAACAAATCATTGGCAATCAAATAAGGCAATTCAAAGCAAGAGACAAAGTGAATATGATCAAATATTTACCACAAATATGATTATCACTTGACAAGACAAGTAATGTATGGAGATATTTCTCGGTGGTGGATTGCAAAGATATATTCAAGATCATATTCACAAAGCATAAGCATATGGCGAAGGATAGGAATTAAAAGCCATGCTTAGATAGATAGATATTCTTGATAGCTTCAAATATTCACGCGATCATGCAAAGCAACTCCAAGAGTAGCTTGAAGCAATTGGTTTCCCAAAAAGATATATGAGAACATATTTAGGGAAAGCCATATCAAGAACTTCCATCACAAACAAGATCCAAAAGTGTGAAACAAAATCATTTTAGCAAATATGGAACTTGTTTGAGAAACATGCCACATAAGAACAAGATAATTGACAACATCAATTCTAGGTGGCAAAACCTCACATGTTCACATTTTCTAGGCGTAATATGCACATAGCTTATTACTCCCCCATAATGTGATAATCCATTTATTTTAAAACAAGAGGCAAGCAAAACCAATTTGAGAAATTAATGGACAATATAGAATTTGAATTTCTCATGAGCAAGACATACCACATAGAGAATAGATAACATTGAAATATCGACACTAAGTGGTATTCCTCATGTATACACAATTTTAGGATTGTGAAGTGCACGAAGCATATCACTCTCCAAAATGGATAGTCCATTAATCTCTCAAAGGAGCCAACAAGATAAGATATCAAATAAAAGCAATAAGGCTCAACACAAAATGGTGTGCAAACCAACATACACATACTTGATTACTCAAGATAAGTAAGTAGAGAGCACAACACATACCAACACTAGCAAGGTACAAAACCTAACACATGCAAGGGTGCAAGCAACTTTCAATGTATATATGATTAAATAAAAGTTACCGCAAGGAGGAACATTGGATATGAGATAGAACAATATAATCCAAATGACTTGGCTTGAGAGAATATTTGATGAAGATCCCTTAATTCTTCATAATGTAGCCAAGTCTCCAATGCCCTCCAACAACACCTATTGATCAAGTTTTAGCTTGTTGGTCCCCAACCAAGTTGGGTCCTAAGAGGTTAGTCACAATAGGTTTGGCAACCCAAATGGTTCTTTTCTTGACACCACTTTGAGTACCAACATATTTGGCAAACACATTGCCAACCTTATCCTTCCGAAGAGAATAATCATCATCAATAATAATGGGGTTGGATAAGGTACCATTAGTGCATGAAGAAGCAAAGTGGCCCTTCTCACGGCATAGTAGCAACATTACTTCCTCCTTTCTTCTTAGTTGGAATCTTGACTTGAGGAGGGTAGCTTGATTCTTCTTGGGAAGAGGCCGTTCTTCACTTGAGGAACTTGAGTTTGACTTGAGGCTTCTTCCCTTGTTGCTTCTCACTAAGAGGCTTCTTCTTCAAAGGGCAAGATCTAACATGGTGCCCTTCAACTTTGCACTTGAAGCAAACAATCTTGGCCGAATCTTTAACTTGTTCTTGGCCCTTTTCTTCTTGTTATACTTGGACTTGTTCTTGTTATTGGAGTTGAATCCAAGTCCACTCTTGTCATTGGGGCGTCTTTGAACACTCAACATATTGTCAAGTGTAGAATCCCCATGACGCTTTTCCAAGTCTTTCTTCAAAGAAGTGACTTGGGCCTTGAGCTCTTTTAATTCCTCTACATGGTTAGAATCAACAAAACTAGAGGAAGTAGAACTTCATTGTTAGAGCAACAAGGCATGGAAAGTAATTCATCACAAGATTAGCAAATTGTGAGTGGATGAATCACTAGGACTAGCACAAGCAATATAGCATTTTTAGAAGAAGTTGTGCCTTTGTCCACATGAGGCTCACAAGATGTTACCTTTGTAGTGATAGCCTCATGAGCTAACTTTAGCCTAGCATGGGATGCTAGAAGATCCTCATTAGAGCTAGAGAGCTTTTCATGACTTTCTTCCAATTTCCCATACTTGCTAGTTAGCAACTCAAGTTGAGCCCTTAGCTCAACATTCTCCTTCAAAATAGATGCTTCACAAGAAGTGGAGTTAGTAGCACAAGCATCATTATCATTAGAAATGGAAGAAGACAACTTGGCAAGCTCATCATTCAACCTAGCATTTTCCTCAATAATATTAGCATGATCACATGAGGAGTAGAGGAACTAGGCACATCATTTTAGATAGTTGAGTTTGGAGTTGATCATGAGACTTGGTAAGGAGAGAGTGTTCACTTTCCAAAGCCTTATGAGCTTTGTCAAGTCTCTCTATTCCTCAATTAGTCTAGCATTGCCAACACCAAATTCAACTTTTCCTTTTTAAGCACTTTATATTTAGCAATAGCATGATCTCTTTCCTTAATGATTTTAGCAATAATAAGATCATTTGATTCATCAAGAGATTCAAGTTTCTCCTCAAGAGACACTCGAAGCTCATGCCTTCCTCAAGAGCATTTTCTAAGGATGCTTTTTCCATAGCATCCTCTCTTTCGATCCTTCCCTTTTCTTCAATGATTTCCTTGCACTTAATAGCAAAGTCAAAATTTCACACAAGTAAGAGCAAGCTTGACTACCTTTAGGAGAGCACCAATACCATCACTCTTCTCCTTTAAGGAGTCAATATCATTCTTTTAATCCATAATAATCCTCATCCTCATCATCACAAGATGTAGAGGGTTCCAAAGGTGGAGATATTTGAATCCTTAGCCATAAGGCAAAAGTGAGTGATGGACGATGAAGATGAAGAATTGCTTGAAGCACCATTGAGATCCATGTCTTGTTCCAACAAATGTTGGTTTCCTCTACATTGTTAGCCAACACGAAATAGAGGATATGGAAGTATTGTTTTCATGACAACAAGACATATGAAGCATATCATCATGAGATTTAGTTAAACAACTATTACATGATATGCAAGGACTATCAACACTAGCATGTAAGACATTTGAGGTGCTAGAAGTGTTTAAGTCCAAAGATAGAACATTGCAATGAGATAGAGATGACGTATAGTCAATAGAGGATTCACCATCAACAATGCAATTTCTATCACCACTCACCATGTCATTACCTTGTGACAAATCACATGTTGGTGAAGTGGAAGAATAAGTGAGCTCATCACGCCGGAGGTGGAGGGACAACAATCATCCTCAATAATGTTGGACACTTCATATTTATCTTGAAGCTTGGTCCAAAGCTCATGAGCGTTCCGGAAAGGCATGATTGAAGCAAGAACTACATCGCTCAAAACACATATAAGGCCATTAGATACTTGAGTATCGAGATGAGAGTTTTCCTCCTCCTCTAAAGATAATTCTTGGAATCCTTTGGAGGAGAAAAACCCACATCTACAATACTCTGATATAATTTGGACCCATGGCCCTAAAAAGATTAAGCATGCGAATTTTCCAAACATCATAATTAGTGCCATCGAATTAAAAGTGGGATTGTGCACTAATTCTCTAAACGACATCTTTACTCTCTAGGCGGTAAAGCCCTATAAAGAGAGCCCAGGCTCTGATACCAATTGAAAGGACAAGGATGTCGCCTAGAGGGGGGTGAATAGGCGATTTAAAACTTTTCCGGTTTAGGCTTGATAATTGCGGAATAAAACTAGGTGTTTAAATTAACAAGCCAACAACCTAAATAAACTAGGTTCACCTATGTGCACCAACAACTTATGCTAAGCAAGACAATAACAAGGTGATAGCAAGATAAATACTTCAAGCTCGAAGGCTATCACAATGTAAAGTGCATAAGTAAAGAGCTCGGGTATAGAAATAACCGAGGCACGGAGACGACGATGTATTCCCGAGTTCCTCCTTTTTAGGGGAGTACGTCTCGTTGGAGGGGTGTGAGTATCAAACTCAAGATGCCACAAAAGGCCTCACCCTATTCTCCGATGAACCTCGCACAAAAGCTCGGTTCACCTTCCACTATTGATTTCCTTTTGGGCGGAAATCGAGTCCCTTACAACAATCTTGAGGCACAACCCACAAAAGGATTGGGAGCTCCCAAGTGGACCACAAAAGGTCCCAACTAGCCACAAAAGGCCTTGACCACAAAAGGTCACAAGAACACCGTCTAGGGTCCAACGACCCAAGAGTAACGAGCTCACAATCTTCACTTCCACGAATCCTCGTGGAGAGAGCAAACCTATGCACAAAAGCAAAGGCAAACCTATGCACAAAAGCAAAGGCAAGAACACAAGAAGTGCTCAAGTCCTTCACTCCCAAATCCCACCAAAAGCAACAAATGCTTGTGGGGGAGAAGAGAGGAAGAACAAAGAAGAACACAACAAATGGAACTTCAAGAACTAGATCGAAAGGGTTCCACTCACTTAGAGGAGAAACGGCTCGGTGGAAATGTAGATCTAGGTCTTCTCCTTCAATCCTCCAAAGATCAACGAGTTTGGGTGGAGGGATTGGGAGAACTTGTAGTTTTGAGCTTGCAACAATGGAGGAGAGAGAATGTAAATCGTGCAGGGTAGAGCTCCCTGGCTGGAGGTAGGTGGAGGGGTATTTATACCCCTCCCAGAAAAAGAGCCGTTGCAGCCAACTTACACCGGAGACTCCGGACCAGGAAGGCCGGAGACTCCGGCCCGGGCAGAGACTCCGGACCAGAAGGGCGGAGACTCCGGACCCGGAAGAGCAGGAAAAAACCGTTGCAGAAGACTCAAACCGGAGACTCCGGACCACGAAGGCCGGAGACTCCGGCCAGTGCGGAAACTCCGGGGTTACTCCGGACCAACTCCGGACCCCTATACCGCACGCGCCGCGCGCGAGGCACCGAGCCACAAAACCAGGGGCCGGAGACTCCGGACCAAAACCACGGAGACTCCGGACCAAAAACCAGCAGAGAGGCAAATCCTGAAATGCAATAACTTTCTCATCCGAACTCCAAATCAGGTGAAACCAATTGCATTGCAAAGGTAACGACAAGAGTTAGCCTACAAATATAGAGGAGATACCACACATGGAAGGTGTGGACCTTATCTCGAGGAGGATCGGTAATATTTCCAACACCGAGAACGCAACAAGTTTTTCATCCGGACTCCATTTTCTATGATCTTGGGCTTGTTCCGAAGGTAACCACAAGCACTACAAGATCATGCATATTCACATCATAGTCCATCATGTGAGGGGAAGAACACAAGAGGAGAGTTTGACCCCTTTACAAAATATAAACCGGTAAAACCTCCAACATCAAAAACATCACAAGATGATCATATGAAATCCGTTTTTGATGAACTAGAGCTTGGTATGGAGATGAACACAAGCTTTAAATTCTCACATGAATAAAAGCAAAATAAGAACCAAGAAAGAATGATATGCCAAGTATGCAAAGGTTTGAGCTCTCCACAAAGATGCGATCAAGTTACTCACTTGAGAGCCCCTCTTGATAGTACGGCATCTATCCTATAACCCGGTCTCCCACTAACACCATGAGACCGGTAAAATAGAAACCCTATCAAGATCATACATTTGCCTTGCGCATTCCACTTGAGCTAGATGATGACGATCTTGATCTCTTCAAGTGAGCCACTTTTCTTGATATGCGCTTGCTAGCACATGCTTGATGAAGACATCTCCAAATGCTCCCCCATACACCATTATGGGAGAGCCTCGCTAAGCTCCGTCTTCATGTATCCACTTGCGCTTCATATTCTTCTCTTGATATGGATGATGGCTTGGAGATAAACATGAAGTTCACTCAATCTTCTTTTCCAAGCCATGCATGCAATAGGCTCAACTCTTCTCATGACCATTCTTCATATAAACCCTTGGTCATCATGTAATCTTCTAGAGTCCAACACATGAACTCCAATCTTTTCCTATGGACAAGATCTACAAGTATATCTCAAAGCAAACATTAGTCCATAAAGATTGTCATTAATTACCAAAACCATGCATGGGGCAACACATGCACTTTCAATAAAAATATATCAACATGAATGAAAATTCAAAGATTAACAATTTAGAGATTAAAAGTACGACTACCAACATACCTGGCATTGTTTGTCTTTTTTTCTTTCTGTTCTTGTAGGGATCACCTACGTACCCGAGATTAAAAGTACGACTACCAAAGTACTTGGTAGCACACTTAGTGTAATAATCCGAATTCTAAAAGGATCAACTGCAAAAATATAGAATATAGAAAATATTTACACAAATGCAATGATGTTTTACATGAACCGAGGCTGTAAGCTCCAGTAGACGGGAACGGCAGGAAAAATTATGTGATGTCAGCATGAAAGGATATTGTAGGTTGTAGTTCCCATTCAGTCAATCTTCAAGTAGAGGATTTTTCTGAACTGATAGTTGTGGTTTCCTTTCTTCTCCAGGACTCTTTACGTGGGGGAGATGGACACCATATTACGAAAACTAAATCTTGGCCGTTGTTAATGAGTTGATTATGTCTAGCTAATCTTGACCGTTGATTGTCTTGTGTTTTAATTATATAACTAGCTGGGTGACCCGCGCAATTGCGCGGCTAGAGATAGACTGGTTCACATGTTAGAAACCCTTGAAAGTATACCCTTTAACTTGTATTTTTTCCCTCGAGATCCATCAATTTATTGTGCATGTACCTATTTTGACCCTTCTAAGTCAATCATAGGTATACTGTAATACGTCAAGCTGAATCATCTGATTTATATTGTTACTATTATAGCACATACATGAACCATGATATATGCGATTTATTTTCATACATAGGACAAACTTAAAAATATATTTATTAAGCGTGCATCAACATTCTAGCAGCCTAGCTCACTTCTGCCTCCACCTTTGGGATGATGTATCTACTATTTTGTCAGTAAACATAAAGAAAGCAAGAAACATAGCTGAGGAAGTTAAACGTTAGTTGTTGTTTCAAGCATTGAACTACTGAAACATGTAGCAAGAAGTTTATGTTCTCTCGGCCGTCGGCAAGTAAGGAGTTTTTCTGTGAAGCATATGAAGTAAAAGTAATCGTTTGAAAAACTATGGGCACCATTACTGGAGTGATTACAAAGTAATCGAACATGTAATATGTACAAAAGTCACAAAGATGTTACACCCAAGAAAAACAACAATGTTAAAACCAATACAGTTAGATAATATTTGTCTCTATTTATAAATATTGTTGAGACATAATTATTCATCCCTGCAAAAAAATAAAGAAAAAATACACATTATTTCCATATCTTCTCACAAAAAGGGGCAGTAATATGACAGTTTACTGTGTGTCAGTTTTGCATTGAAAATGGCAGCCAGATTTTTTACATACATCAGAGATCAAAAGCTGCATAACCATCTGTGTTTTAGAGACCAATTAATCAATCACCTTGGCTTCACTCTCTTTCTCGTCCAAGATTTCAACTTCACTCACTTTATAAATACACGGTTGATGAGGAGATAATAATTCATCCCTTCATAAAAAATTAAGAAAAATAATACGCATTATTTTCAATTCTTCTCACAAATAGGGGCAATACTGTACCAATTTTGCATTGAAACTGGTAGCTAGCTAGACTTTTGACTTACATCAGGGCAATACTATACCAATTTTGCATTGAAACTGGTAGCTAGCTAGACTTTTGACTTAGATTAGAGATCAAAATCTGCATAAACATCACTTTGTCTTACTTACATTAGAGATCAAAGACTATATAAACATCAAGTTCGGCACCGGAGAGTCAATGTCGGTCATGTATGCTGCTGGCGAGACATAGCAGCCTCATTAAGCATTATAAATGCTGCTCATCGCTTGAGGAACCTGAAAGCCAAACATGGAAGCCAATAAAGGTAAGTCGCACGGTCGGAGAAATCGTCTAATCTCGTTGATTCACGATCACCACCGACCACCGACGATCTCCAGCTAGAGAAAATCATCTGCCTGGTAGGTTGTAATATACTTTTAATATATAATAGGTCTGGTTAACAAAACCATACTATTAGGTAAAAAGATATTCCAAACTTGCAGCATATTAGATAAGTATAGAGTGAAATATATCCTGGAACTTGCACTGTGTGCACGGACATACAACCCTGGAAGATTTTTTCCTAAAGACCAATTAATCAATCCCCTTGGCTTCACTGTCCGTCTCGTCCAAGACTTCACCTTCAGTCTCTGTTTATAAATACGGTTGATAAAGATATAATTACTCATCAATACAAAAAACTTAATAAAAACAACACACATTATTTCCAATTCCTCTCACAAACACGGGCAATAATATGACATTTTACTGTGTATCAAATTTTTACTGAAACTGGTAACCAATTTTTGACTGACATTAGATATCAAAAGTTGCATAAACATCACCTTTTTTTTGACTTACATCAGAGATCAAAAGCTGTATAAACATTCGTGTTTTTAGGGACCAATTAATCAGTCACCTTGGTTTCACTCCCAGTATCGTCCAAGATTTCAGCTTCAATCTCTATTTACGGTCGATAAGGAGATAATTGTTCATCTCTGCAAAAAAGTTCAATGAAAAGTAACACGCATTATTTCAACTCACAAATAGGGGCAGTAATATGACAATTTACTTTTGTACCAATTTTGCATTGAAACTGGTAGCTAGATTTTTACTTACGTGAGACATCAAAAGTTGTATAAACATCACCTTCAGCCTTCAACTACCAGATTGCTTCCCCAGTACCGAGATTGTTGCCGGACTCGACATGATACCTTTGAGTAAATAAATTATGTTTACCAAGATACACTGAAAAAGTGGGGTTTTATTTTATTGATGTGTTGTCCACAGGTATCTTACCGTAGCTTACCTTGAATCCACCCGTAAATAATGCATGCAAATAGTTGCCTACCAATTCCCCAGCTCGTGGACGTAAGATCTAATGGTTCTGCAGGGTAACATGCATGGATGACGGTGGCTGTAGGCTAACATGGCTGATGGACGTGAGTTAATCTTGTTTGGTCCAGCAGATCACGGTAAAACATCATCGATTCAGACGCATCTGGATGAATGTGCTGCGGCCATGCAGCCATGTAGGCCCTGACCAGAGGCATAAGCTAGCGCCGGATGTGCTAGGCGCGAGGCCGCCGACCGTGTGGCCTACAAACGCTGCCCCTGAGAGCAGGTAGGCGATAGTACCACCTCCTGCCGGGTATGCTCCGCGCCGCCGCCGTCGAGAAGTACATGACGATTGACGATCGATACGATTCTGCTCTGCATGCTCCTGCTCATGATGGGTCAGCGGCATAAATAGGGTCCGCTTTGATTACGTTTTCCTATTTCTTTCACAACACGTTTCTCAACCTTTTCAACGTGTGGATGGATATCGGTGAATCTAAGCCATTAAGAGCCACCAGCAAATCTCCTCCGTTGATTGTTTGTTGTTTTAATAATATAATAGATAGATAGATAGATCCTTTCATGGACTGGGCCAACATGGCACAACTAGCAACTCTAGCCATTTGACTGTTTAATGTCAATAACCTATTTATTTTTTGTTAAAATAAGAGATCTAAATTCTAACATCTGCGCGCCAAATCTCAAATCTACACTGAAATACCCTCACATGGGGTCCCACTCGTCAGCATCACAGACCGCCGCGCTACTCGCCCCCACTCGGCTGCTCCTCCACTGAAAGCGACCACTCTGCCCAGCGCCTCCACTTCGCCCACTCAGCTAGCTACTCCCCACCCCCACCCCACGGCGGCGCCCTCCCTTCCCCGTTCTCGGCGAAGTCCTCAACCAACGACTGGTAAGTGCTGATCCCCTCCGTTCCCCATCCTCAACCCCACGATGTGATCTAGGCTAGACTGGCGGATCTAGGCTAGATTCCGGCGGATCTAGGCTAGATTCCGACGGATGTAGGGTAGATTCCGGCGGATGTAGGTCACCGTTGATGTTTTTAGGTCACCACAAGCCATGGATTTTGCTCACGCTACCGTCACAGGTCCGTCGGAGATCGCTTCCCCCACCCAGATGGACATCCACCTAGACAATTTGAGGAAGATCGCACTGTCCATTCTTGAGACAGTCGAGGTAAATCTTATAAGTAGAAATTATTATCTCCTTTGGCCTCGTAGCTACCTCTTAGGTTGGGCTATAGGACTTCAGTCGAGGCTGCAACTTCTGTAGCATGTGGCCTGATGAAATTCATAACTGGATACAGGCTGATGAAGTTGAAAAACTCACGAAGCCTAACTGGGACCGTTTGTACGTTCAAACCGCAACTCGGGAGGATCTCATGAGTGAGTGCTTCAACCTCCAATCGCGACAGGCGGCAGAGAGGGAAGCCCTGAGGCTTGTCGAGGAAAAGGCAATGATGTTTATGAAAGAGAGGGATACAGCCTTGGCCGAGCTGGAGAGGGTGCAGAAAGCGAAGTCAGCACTCGAGTTGGAACGTGAGGAAAGCTGTAGGAACCTCCTCACGCTTAATTATGAGCTGCTTAATTGTAAGGCAGGTGTGAGAGAAGCCAAAGTGGAGTGCGACATGATATTCACTCTGTTGGAGAAGAAAGCTACAGAAGCCACGGTATCTGATATCCCATCTGATGATATTGTGCACCCTCCTACAGTCAAGAGAGCTAAGAAAAAAAAGAACACTCGTAGAGGTCACAAGTCAAACTGAGGTAAAACTGTTGTTTGTCTTAACTGTGGTAAAACTACCTTGCTCTTTAATTAGATTATGTCAACCTGCTATGCAAAGATTACTCTCCAGTTCATATTATGCGCCGATGATTAAACTCTACACTTTATGTTGATGAGATCGTCAGCATTTACCTAGTGTTGTGTACAACCACATTTGTTCTGCATTTTCCAAGGAAAATGCTCGATAATCTCATTGATTTGTGTGATTCTTTACTATGAGGCCCCAATTATGATTTTCCCAGTAATGCACAGTCCAATGATTACTGTCTTTGCAATATGAGGATTATTTTATGTTCATTCTCTATTCTGTGCTGATGATTAAGCTCTACACTTTATCTTGATGTGTTGATCAGTATTTACCTAGTGTTGTGTACAACCACATTTGTTTTGCATCTTCCTTGGTAAGTGCTCGATGATCTCATCCATTTGTGTGCGCTTCTTTCGTATGAGGCCCCAAATATGATTTCCCCTTTACTTTGCATTGTACAAGCACATTGCATTGTACCTATGAGGCCCCAAATATGATTTTCCCTTTGCTTGGGCAGATTTGTCTGTACCGTGGAATCATTTCTTTGCATTCTGTGTGTGCTTGTAATTATGAGGCTACTTTTCTTGATGTTCATTGCTAAACATTTATGCTTGACCCTTTAGTTCCAACACTTGGAAGTTCATGGTGTGCTCTGTTTATTTGAGGCATGTATTTGATTGTGAGTCGTGTTGTGTGTCATTTGTACATGATTAAAATGCCGATGATTAAAATGTTATGGCACTATGTGATTCGGGGGTGGAGCTGGTGAGCCTTGTATATGCATGAATACATATTTTGTGCATTCTACTTGGCTCCCCAACTCCATCCCTGAAATGTGTCCAATCAAACTATATATGAGGCATGCTTTTGAATTGGCCCTTCTTGATTTGTGCGTCATTATATGAGACTTAACATCTTTCTGCACCCATTTAACGGACATGTGTGACACTTTTTTGTAGGGTTTGCCAAACCGTGGACGTGGCTTTGGAATGGTTGCGAAACACACAAAAACCCTATCGATGATGTGAACCTCTGGAGGCAGTTTCGGTGTCCTGTGTAGCTAAGTAGAATTAGTTTAGTTATCCTGGTATTCGGTTGATCCTGATGTGAGCCTGTTGTGCCGCTACTTTGAACCTGTTGTGAGGATCGTGTTGAACCTTTTGTGATGGTGATTTGAAAATGAAGCTTTGGCCGCTAAAAAAGAGCACCTCAGCTAGCAGATATCAAGATGGCTATGCGAGAGAGCGCTTAGATAATTGTAATATCTTCTAGTTCTTACATGTTTTCAAACTGAAAATGGGGATAGCCCGATTTACAAGTTGCAGACGGAGCTTCTGCACTTCTCTTGCAGACGGAGCTTCTGCACTTCTCTCTCCAAGTTATGGATTACAATGTTTGATGATGCTATGTCATATTGCAACTTCTTCACTTCTCCTTGAGCCGTCAGTTTAGCCTCTTGGGTGGCGATGGCCAATTTGATGTCACGGACCTGTTCCTTTACCATCTCGATACTCTCAAGATGAAGGTTTTCACACCGCATCTGGAGGTTCTTCTTATCTTCCACAAGCTCCTTGATCAGGCCTACCACCTTGCCATTTGTTTCATTACTCTTATTGTATAGCCTCTTCCAGCCGGCTACCTCATTCTGTAGTTTGGTGCGGTCCGCACGAAGGTTTGCTGATTCATTCGCAATCTTTTGGGACGCCTTCCTCTTTATATCCAAACTAGCTGGGTGGCCCGCGCAACTGCGCGGCTAGCGTTGAAATATAACTTAAATATTCTTATCTTATGTATAAATTTTTTCTAGATACTTTAATATAAAAACTTAAAATCGGTGAAAAGTATAAGAATAATTTAGGATAATCGGTTTATTGAGCTGCCAAATTGCTTCCACGTTCCGGATATAACATATGTACATGTTAAAATGCAAAACCTGAAAACCTTCATTGTTTAGGCTTCCGAATTTTCTTATGCATAAGTTGGACGTACCATTATTTTTTATTGTTTAAAATTCCAGCAATCAATTGTGTCTTTTGCTGGTAAAGTAATTTTTTCATGTATCTTGTACTATAGACACGGATATGTTTTTTCACTCTTAACAGCTCCACATTCTGAAAAAAACATCCTAACACGTTCATCTCACGGTGTCCTAGTCGGTCGCGATATCATCAGCTCGGTATTGTAATTTCTGTTGTCATTTACATTTTTTGAGGTTTAAATTACATATATTTTCCTTGGTTAATTCCTTTCATTACTACTATTGTTATGCCACAATTTAAAAACTGAAAAAGGAACTTAGTTCTCAAGCTGGAAACGTTACCTTTATTATTATAAATATATCTGCCAAACATATTTGCTGATGCAACATGGCCAACAAAATCTGAAGTCTTTCATTTAAATTCAGTCTTTCACATCTAATTGGAGGAGATACTATATTAGCTGCACATGGAACATAAACTACAAAAGGTTGGCTTCCACAAAAGTTATGATGTGAGGAAAATCAAACTTTTGATACGTACAGAGATTTTTGTAGCAATTGTGATATTGACGAATTCTTTGGAGCAATTGATCAACCTCTCCAAACGTTACTGAAAAGAAGCTTTCGATTATTTATCAGATCTTTGACTGTCCTGTCCAAAGAGTCAAAGTCTGTGGATATGTTTCTTGTAACGAAATGTCTACAATTGGCCTTGACTCCAATATGGAACCGGGGCATCCTCCACTTTGAATGACTCGTCCAGTTCATGAAAATTCTATTTAGATATTACTGCGGTGAGTAAAAGTACTTGGTAAACTCATGCTACCGAAAACTTAAACTGATATATACTTGGAACAAAAATTTAATGCTTTTACAATTCAAAGGAATGGACGTAGATTAAAAAAAGAGCCATGATGCTATCCTTTTCTTCAATGTCCAAATCGCTCGTGACAACTCCACAAATTCCGGCAATAATGATCTAGACCGTAAACTAACCCTCAATATCAATCACAGACTGCACACGTAACGAATATATCTGCGTATATTTCTCAAATTCATGTCATACGATGCAAATAGAGAAAACATATTTAGCAATTGAACCAAGAACGTGTAAGAAAAATATGTATAGTTTCCACAGATCAGCATAAAACGAATCCAAACCTGTTTCCGTTCACCACCATGCATGCCATTGTGACGTGAGTCCCTGCCCACGCATGGAGCGCTATTCTCTGATTCCTTTGATCGTCTTGTCCAGTACGCCAGGCCGACGGAATCCTCTCGGGTGCTCCTATAACTGGATCATCTGGTATAGTACTGATGTCTTCCATCATCTGGTCGGGAGCTCCATGCTCGCAAGGCGTGTACTCCATCGACCTCGGCCAGAACGGCATGAAGCTCGTTTTCTTTGCTAGGACATGCTGCTGGAGTTCTTCGGGGACGGTGGTCCGCTCGCTCGACGATAATGGTTTTCCTCATTCATTAGGAGCACCAACACCACCTGCCGACACACTGGCCATGAGAGCTGTCGTGGCGTCGATCCGGCGACCATGGCACTATCGTACAAATCTTAACCGAACATGCAACTACAGATGAAGGTTGTTACATCCATGAATCAGCCGGTTGAGTAATCCAATATTGATACCTTGATTCGTGAAGCCTTGCATCTGTGCCACCGATTGCACCGCCGGGTCGGCCGGCGACAACATGCATATAGTTAACATAGCAGCGATCACTTCGCCGACTGTGCATACGATGCGTGTACAATCCAAAAATAAGACATATCGATGCGGAAAGAAGAGAGGATATATATGTACTATATATAACAAAAAAATAAGACACATACCATATTTTATTCATGCTTGAGACTACAAATATATTCATCCGTTTCTTTAACCCGCATGCAGAAATCTGCATTCCGGACCGAGAAGTCACAACTAAACAAATCCCAAGTAAACTCTAGATGCAGACAAAAAGCATAGTGAAATAATTCAGTACTATTTTGAACCTTTTTTAGATGCATGGCATTGAGAAATTTAAATAAAGCCATTAAGGCTAACATAGAAAGCTAGCAATAAGCAAGGCATAACCAAATATTACCTCGTTGTGTTAGATAGTTGGTCCTAATACAGCGACCAAAAGAAACATTGAAGCAATCAGAACAAAACCTCGATGTAGACTTAACGGGAGAGTGAAAACGTGATTAATATGTTGATGACATCCATGCTCATCTTAATTAGGAAGTGGAACGCATAACACCAATCCAGCACCAGTATAGCTTGAGGATGCACCGAGTGCAGATAAACTTATATCTAGAGCAAAGAACTTGAGGGTATATAGATTCTTACGTGATGATTGGGCGTAGAGAGTTTCTAATGTGTCGATGAAATGACCAGCTGCATCACCAGTCCGCCAATGTCTATCTCGCGGCAGCCTCACATATGGCGTCAAATCTTCTCAAAGATTGGCTGCACACATCCTCCTCTTCTAAATCAACAATCCTGAGATAAAATATGTGTCAGAATATACATGACTGATCAGTAAATCTGGACATGCTAGTAGATGGGATCATACCTTTCTATCGTTGGATCAGCTCCAGGATGGACAGCATGCTTGATGATGCGCGCTGACTCCATGCATATGGATTACAACGGACAAATCAATGTGAGAATAATATCGGTAACTGATCATTCGTTGAAATCAACGGCCGGCGGCTGCAGAAATTAAGCGGGCGCAGTAGAGCAAATTTATGCCCAGGGAAATCGATATTTTTTTAACAAATACGAAGTAGTTCTTTGTAGGTTGTTCCTAAGAAGTAAACACAGATGGAGTTGGTGATGGACTGGATGTTACCTGTAATTGACGGCGTAAGGAAATCGATAATTTTTAACAAATATGATGTAGTTCTTTGTAGGTTGTTCCTAAGAAGTAAAAAAAAGTGTATCTGTATCTCTACATCGAAAACACACATGAAGTTGGTGATGGACTGGATGTTACCTGTAGTTGACGGCGTTGTTGTTATCTTCTGTTGATCCGCTGGACGTGCCAACGTTGCTGGCCCATATCTCCGCTTCAAATTGCTGCTGTCACTGCTTATCGATAAACTGATTAATTCAAAATAATCAATGCAAACAGAAATCAAATTAATTTATAAGAACAATTATTGGATCTGTCCTTCTAAAATAGTCACCAGTGAGAAAAAAAATTGCTAGGGGGCGAGGATACCTAGATACGTGCATGCTAGAGAATCAATCTAAACGCCAGCACCATATGCAGTCAGGCATCCCCGATGGTGGAAGTTTCTGCGCTCGCTGGAAAAGAAAAAAAAGCAAAACCGAATCATCAGCACGTAATCTTGTCAAAAAAAAAAAAATCATCAGCACGTAATGGTGCCTAGACATCAAATAGGAAACCGATCTGGGTGGGCGATAGAGTGATATCAAGAAATCCCAGGATACATGCGTGGTAGGCACCGAGTTGCAGTTTCCACCAACGCATGCTTCTTGCGGCGATGTAGTTTGCTGCTTCGTGCGTGATGCGGCGGCTCGCCGATGAGAAGTCTGCTAGGTGGAAGCTGTAGTTTTTGCTGCATGCATCGCTGCCGTACGCGCCGTCGATCCGCCGCCCTGCTGCATGCATCGCTGCCGTGCCGTCGATCCGCCGCCGGCCGGCCGCCGGGCTGCTTGATGGGATCATGGTCATGGTGTCGTCGCATTGGTTGAAGCTCACAATCTATGATCGGACTGTGGCTGCGATCGTGGAGTTTTATGGTCTAAAACGTGTAGACGTGCGTGCTATGGATGCTTCTCCGTGTGTCAGGGAAATCTATCATGCAAATAGATTCGTTTCAAGTGCAAAAAAAAAAAACGATTCGTTTCCTGGACTCCAACTTGTATACGTCTTGTTTAGCGTTCCACATACTCCCTCCGTCCCAAAATAACCGTCTTAGATTTGTCAAAAAGTAGATGTATCTAGACATGAAACAAGTATAGATACATTCATTTTTGTACAACTTTGAGACACTTATTTTGGGACGGAGTGAGTACTATCAATCTTAACCGTTCCTTATTTCTTGTCTAATCTGAGGCATTGAATGTCTTGTGTTTTAATTATATAATAGATGAACACGGAGGCGTTCAACCTCTTTTTTCAGGACCTTGTTATTCTCCAGAAGCGTGGCGCACCACTCATTTGCGATGGCCTCCTTGGCTTCAATCCTAGCCCTGGCTTCCTGCAGGCAGTTCATAATTAGTAGTGAGATTAGTCTGAATATGAGGGATAGAACAAATGATTGGATAGTTCAGACCTCGCTGTGCTGGAGAGCGAGGACGACCTTCTCGAATGATTGTTTGTCTCCCGCTAGGCCATTCGTGCTTTGTTCTTGGTCTGGATTGCGATGTCCGAGCGGCTGGCTCTGAGATATGTACAAGTGACTTCAGTTTGATGGATATTAGGACATGTTTGTACCAAAGAAATTATACTTCATAGATATTTAAATGTACCGGCCATCTTCTTGGACGTGCTGATTTGGGATCGAACTCGAGGTGGAGTTATCGCCCGTCTTCATGTTCTTGCTCAGAGATAGCGGGGTATTTGCCTCCATCAGAGGACAATCTTTTTCTTCGCCATCTTCTTGAGACATTTGCGGCATCTCCTTACGGCGTTTTGTTTCGCGGGCCTCCTCCGCCTTCGTCGCAGCTATCTGTTGCTTCTAGCTTGAAGCTCGACGATGCGAGGACATGGCTGGGGTGGTATGTAGGAATGGGGTTTCTCTACCGAGTGGTGGCAAGTGGGGAAGATGGTGAATAGTGGAATGACGGAGACGTGTTCTGGCAGTGCTAGTTTAATATGTGGCAACCGTGTCCTGACATTCACCGCGCAATCTGATCCGTCCATTTAGAATCAACGGTCTAAGGTAGATGTCTTACCATCGAAGGGATTTGCACGGAAGCCAATGGATAAAGTTATTTACTGCGGGATGTGCAACATCTACAAACATTAATTGGACGGAGTAGAATATTTTTTTCCTTGCAAAGACGGGGTTGTTGAGCTCGGTCTCGCCAAGTTCTCTGCACCTTGTTATTCAGTTGATTCAATTTCTATCATAAACGGCCAAAGCGGCTGTGAACCTCAACCCTCAATGACAGGTGAGGCGCAGCAAAAAAACTCTCGGTCGTTGCAAAAAAAATTGGTCAAAACTATGAATGGAATCCGCGACTCTCGGATGGGCCTAGACAAAACATGTAGAAACAACCCTCTTACGGAAACAAGGTCGTAAATTACAACAGTGTATGACAGGTAGGGTCCAGGATCTAACCGTCGTGCTCGTTGCCAGTCAACGAGTCATACAAGGACACCACCTGGCGAGCGATGAAAAATCCGTGACGTTCTACGTGACTAAGACCTGTTTCGTCGTAGGAAACTGTGCTCAAGTTTGCCTAATGGGCTGGGGACGAAAATCCACGACGTAAAGTACGTGGAACGTCGCGAACCAAAGGCCCATGAATGGAAGAACCAAAACGTCGCGAGCAAAATCAGCTTTTCGACCCACCACGACGGAAACACACGACGTTATAGGAACGTCGCCGCAAAAACGTCGAGGATCGCCGGATTTTTGGTAGTGGTAGGTGACCAAAAAGAAGGATAAGGAGATAAACTTTTCACTACTGATTCCCCGAGAGTTCGATATTAAACCCTCGAGTCACCCTTGTGGGGAAAATACGTCTTCCACTTACTACACACTCTGCACTTGGAGTCTCAACCTAACACATTTACTTTTGACGCAGGTAACTACGCAACGGAGATCAAGACTGTTTTCTGGAGACCGTAGATCAACCTCTTCAAGGGCCATCAAGACTGTTTTCTGGCGTCATTGCCGGGGAATCATAGCTGCGAAGGTTTATCCAAGGAGATCACAATAAAGTCAACATCGCCAACTTGTGCTAACACCTAAGCTTGGTGAGGTTGCACCTACGTGAGTATCATCTTATCCATCTTTACCTTCAAAGCAAAATTATTTGTTTTGTCATTGTCTTGCATTGTCTTGCATTTGTAATTCGGTTTGCATTTGTGAGACTCATTTTATTTTCAGTTTTGCATAAAAAAATTAAAAACACATAAAAACTTTGCCAAATAAGGATATGTCAAAACTATGGGAGCTTACTATGAATATCGAACAACCAAAGAAGGAAATAGAATGCATGATTTGCTTGAACATCTCAATGATATGGCTACCGAGTTTTGTGAACTACATATAACTTGTTGCTTTAGAAAAGACTATAAACACTCTCCCTATCAATGTAAGTATAATAGTGATCCTATTATTGCTTCTTATCAAGAGTGTAAATTTGCATGCCATGATATAGAACAAGTTGAGAAATATATTGCTTATGTTGCAGCCCATGAGATAGACTTTCTTATTGATAATTTTTTTGCAACTAGTCATGAAGCTCGTGTAATGAAAGGACACATTTCTATTCTTCTCCAACTTTGTAAAAAGGAATTTAGTGATAATGTTTATGTTAAAGATAGAATTCTTGCTGCCATGGAAAGTACTAATATTTTGCAGGAAGAGGATGATGAAAACATAAACTTGGAATAGGAAGTATGTGAAGAGGAGATTGAAATGGATATGCTCCAACCTAAGCTTGGGGAAGAGTTGGATCTCCCAACTTCACCATCAACATATGATAGTAGCACTCAAACTCAAAAATCTTTTGTTATTTATGAGAACCCATGTTATGATGAGTGTCAAACTGAAAATTCTATGATCCTATATGATAACCCATGCTATTATGATGAAACTAATAATGCTCCTTTACTTTTTAATAATGCTACTAGTGAACTTATGGATGATAATAAGGAGTGTTGCTTAAATATGCTATATGATAATGGTTTAGACGATGGTCCTACGCTTATTGATAATCCTACATGTTTGGAAGTTACTACTTCATGTGAGGATAAAAATGATATACTTGCTGTTTGTAAAAATACTCTTACTAATGAGAGTCCTACTTTGTTTCTGAATTCTCCTAATTACACCATAGAGGAGAAATTTGCTTATGTTGAGAAATACTTATGTAGTTTGCAATTATCTCTAGTTCCAAATATTTGTTGCAGCCATGATATTAAACTTAATATTGATCTTAATAACTATTTTGAAAGAGGGAAGCATGCTACTGAATTCCAAAACTCTACTATATAATATCTCTAAGCGACCGTACGTACGTACGTCGCGATCGCATCGCTACCTACGATGGGCCAGGAAAAAGCTAACCAGCGCTCGGTTCATAGGAAAAACCTAACCAGCGCTCGGTTCATAATGGGCCACGAAAAAGCCCACGAAAAAGCTAATCAGGCCTTTTGGTTTCGAACAAGACTCGGACGACAGCGTAACGACAGCGTAGGAGTCCTCTTCGAACAAGCCTTAACCAATTCGGCAGCAATTCAATTACGCAACTGAGTACAACTCCTGTCCTACTCTTGCAGGGACTCGGATCAGTCAAAATCACTAATATAAATATAGGTAGCTACGATGTTCCCCCAGAAACAGTACAAGCATCACCGTCTCACCCTCAATCCGATGCCGTATTGCCGACGACATTGAAAACCATGCCACTGTGAGTCTGTCGCTGCCTCGCACACCTGTTGTCTTTGCCGGAATCTCCTCGTTCTGACCAGAAATCTTCGCATACACTTCTTGGCCTGTCATACGAAACGGTAATTATTACTTAATTTTCGCAAGGTAACGGGTCTGAAAAAGCTCTTGCAGTTTTATGGAAGTGACCATGTACATTTACCAAGCATTTACGCACTTCTATGGAAGTGACCATGTACATTTACCAAGCATTTACACAGATTTTGAATTAGGAATTTCGGCTGTCAAGCTATGCTAAAAAATTACAAGGCTGTGCCTCTAAAGTATAAGATGGTGCTATGCATAAATACCTGAATATACAAATTTGGCATCTTTGCAAGATAAAATGTAGTTTTTTCCTTAAATTAAAATGCATCTATCTAATAACACACACTTACACACATAACAATTTGGTAGTATAGGTTATGTAGGGTCTGAAAAAGTTTATGTTCATACACCCGACCATGGCGTCAACAGAAGTTAGTACTTAAGCTTTAAAATAGTCAGTCAGGAACTGTTTGGTTTTAGACAGAAACTTAGCACTTAAGCTTACTCAATTACAAATAGTTCTGCCAGATCATGAAACTGACCATGAATATAAGTCTACTTGTAATAACTGAGCCTGATGTCGTTCCTAAACTGAACTTCTCAGTATCAAGCATGTGCATCTATTCTATAAGTAGTGTACTAACTGAGCATGGATCCTACAGATCAAAGGTAATGGCGGAGCAAAGGCAACCAATTTCAAACATTCTAGAAGATAGAAAACAAGCAAGACGCGAACGTGATAGAGCTCGACGAAATAGTTTGACGACCGAGCAAAAGGAAGAGATTAATGCCGTAGAAGAACCAAAGATAGAGTTAAACGGACGACCCAACAAAAGGAGGAGATTAATGCAGGTAGAAGAGCCAAAGATACAGCTAAACAAAATAGTTTGGCTCCTGAGCAAAAGGAGGAGATTAATGCACGCAGAAGAGCAGCCGAGCAACACACATCAACACAAAGAATAAATGAAGAGAAGAGGGCTCGGCGAAGGACGAATGCCGCGGCTAGGAGGGACACCCCATGCGCTGAATCCATCGCGATGCCATGTCCAAATGCATCAACTTTGCCAACGAGCATGCCGGAGTATACCATCAGGACCAACGGTAACACACCCATATTTATTAACTTATTTATCTCATGGCGCATTAGTGCATCATACTTACCATATAATTTTTTGGTAGACGACATGGAGGCCTTCCTTAGCGGAATCATGGACGAGAATAACATCCCTGACGACCTCATGGACGAGGAGTGCTACATGTATGGACGTGAAGGTACGTAGTCCTGACTTTCCATCGACCCTATCTATTACGAGTCAATACAAAAATATTGATGTGACATACTCTTTATGTAGGTTTCGACGCGGATGACATGGACCTCGATACACCGATAGACTTATCCGACGAGGGTGGTATCGATCCTTTTGACTTTGTGTACTCAAACCTCCTAGAAACGCATATACTGGAGCAAGTCCCCGACTGCGAACACTGCCATGCCAAGAAGTTTGAGCATGAGACGCCCGTTTTCTGCTGTCGAAACGGACAGATCAAACTGGCTGAATCAACGCCTATCCCGGAGCTGGTGAGGCTATGGTCTAGCACGGATGCGGACAGTCGACATTTCCGAGAGAGCATACGATTCTTCAACGGCCACTTCTCCTTCACAACCCTTGGCGTCAGTCTCGACAACGACTGCACGAACATGAGGTCCGGGGTGTACACATTCTGAGCACAAGGCAAAATGTACCACAACGTGCATTCGTTCGGGCCAGGCTCTCGCCCCGAACATCTACAACTATACTTCTATGACCACGATCCCAGCCTGATCCATCGCAAGGAAGCCACCAAGGAGCTAGACCAGGAGGTCGTTAGTAAGGTTGTGGAAATACTGAGAGGAAACCCCTACTCCGAGACGTTTAGGAGATTGGGCCAGCACAAGGATAACCTTGAGGACTACCGCATAGAACTAAACACCGACAAAAAACTAGACCAACGGAGATACAACACACGGTGTCGTCCGAGGTGGCTGCGATATGGGTCGAGGGCAGCGACCTGGCAAATAGGTTCAAGCGCAACATTATCCTCTACGGTAACAATAACGAGAGGCATAGTATACATGCCACACAAGGATGCTATGACCCGCTCTCGTACCCCTCTTCTTCCCAAAGGGCGAGCTCGGTTGGCATCCGAATATACCTAAACGTGATAAGTCTTGGAACCTTGCGTAGCTACCAAGAGCAGATCATGAAGATGATCCAGGTTCGGCTATCTCTGATCCTTTTGCATTCTTTTTATCTATCCTTGGCATATGTTGCATAACCTTCTTTTTTTTCTTTACAGAGGGGGGTGGCCGTTTATGCGTCTCCGTCAGGGACTACTACTGTTACCGACTACAGACACGTCCTGCTATATTCAACCCCATACTGCATGGAGGGCATCTGTTCCAGCAATGGGGCGTGGACATGTACATAAAAATCGAAGGTTGCAGGTTGAATTGGATCAGGGAGCACCAACCACAGATACGTGCAGATCTATATAAAGGCATTGTAGATAGCATCACAGCCGGAGAGACACGAGCAAACGTTGTTGGCACAAGGATTGTGCTACCTTGGAAATTCCAGGGGTGTTTCCGGGACATGAAGCGGAGGCATATGGACGCCATGGCATTGGTACAGACATATGGCAAGCTCGACATCTTCCTGACGATGACATGCAACCCAAACTGACAGGAGATACAGGATGCCCTCCTTCCAGGCCAAACCGCGCAGGACCGACCAGATATTGTGGCTCGAGTGTTTAGAGCCAAGCTAGAGACGATGAAATATATGCTGACCAAGAAGAACATATTGGGCGTTGTGAAGGCGTGGGTCTACGTGGTCGAGTTTCAGAAGAGGGGCCTCCCACATGCCCATTTCCTATTAATCATGGATTCCAAATATAAGCTCGTTGTGCCAGAGCAGTATGACCGCCTCATATCAGCAGAGCTCCCAGACAAGGATAAGTACCCAGAGCTACACGCCATGGTCCTGAAACATATGATGCACGGACCATGCGGTGCCCTAAAGCCAAACAACGTGTGTATGCAAGATGGGTCGTGCAAGTGTAGGTACCCACGGACGTTCAACGAGACCACCATACAGGGGAAGGACTCATACCCCGTTTATCGGAGACGGAAGGACGGCCGTTCAGCAAAGGTCCGCGGTGCAACGCTCGACAATAGATGGGTTGTGCCTTACAACCCTTACCTCTTGCAGATGTTCAACTGCCACATCAACGTGGAGGTGTGCTCCAGCATAAAGGCAGTCAAGTACCTATATAAGTACATATACAAGGGCCACGATCAGACTTCATTCAACATCGACAAGCCCGACGCCGATGGTAACATAGACGAGATCAAGAGATTCATTGACGCACGGTGGATTACACCACCTGAAGCCATGTGGAGGATATTTCGCTTCAATCTCTCTGAGATCCACCTGTCAGTATTACAGCTGCCGCTTCATCTCCCAGATATGCAAAGAGTCACGTTCAAAGAGGGGGACAACCTAAACGACATCGCTGCCCAGGAGAACGCATCCATGCTAACAGAGTATTTTGTGGCTAACCAGAAGCATGAGTGGGCTCGAGATATTCTCTACAAGGATTTTCCAGGATGGTTCACATGGCAACCAGGAAAGTACTGGCAGAAAAGGAAAAGGGATCTTCACCAAGTAGGCCGAATCGTGACAGCCAATCCCGCCGAGGGGGAGCGGTACTTTCTTAGGGTGCTTCTAAACCATGTACCAGGCTCGATGTCATTCGAAGACCTGAAAACCATTGATGGTGTGCTATGTGATACCTTTCGTGAGGCCGCGGAGAAGAAAGGTCTAATCGAGGCTGACAACACGCTTGATGAGTGTCTTACTGAGTCAGAGCAGTTTGCCATGCCAGCCTCACTCAGGAGGCTATTCGCAACGATCTTAGTATTTTGTGAGCCTGGCGATGTGCGCGGCCTTTGGGATCGACACCTTGAGGCGATGTCAGACGACTACCGGCGGCAACAAACGTGTCCAAAAGCGGTCGAGCAAATGGTGTTGCTTGATATAAGGGGCATGCTACAATCCATGGGCAAAGACATAAAGTCATTCCCTCTTCCGGACATTGACGAGACATATGACAACACTGGGGGCGAGGCCAGGGAGGTAATCGAGGAAACCAACATCAAGGTTGACGAGGAAGACGCTTCCCTGGCAGCCTTACTAAACACCGAGCAAAGGCTTGCCTACGACGAGATACTACCAGTGGTTCGCGGATTACTTGCTGAGAATAGGTAACGGCACCGAGGAAACTGACACAGAAGGAAATATCCACCTACCGGAAGATATCTGTATCACATCTACGGGCGACGCAACTGACATAGAGAAGCTGATCGACCATGTGTTTCCTGCCCTAGACCAAAACATGGAAAATCCAGATTATATGACTTCTCGAGCGATCCTCTCCACAAAGAACGACAACGTCGATGGAATAAACATGCGCATGATTGAGCGTTTTCAGGGCGAGGAGATTATCTACCATAGCTTCGATAGTGCGGAGGATGATCCGCATGGCTTCTATGCTCAAGAGTTTCTTAACTCGCTGACTCCTACTGGGATGTCCCCGCACGCGCTTAAACTGAAGATCAACTGCCCCATTATACTGTTGAGGAACATTGACCCGGCTAATGGGTTGTGCAACGGCACGAGGCTGGTCGTCCGTGGGTTCCAGAGAAACGCCATCGACGCAGAGATTGTGGTGGGGCAGCACGCTGGGGAGAGGGTGTTTCTACCTCGGATACCTCTTTGTCCGTCAGACGGTGACATGTTCCCGTTCAGATTCAAGAGGAAGCAGTTCCCAATCAGGCTTAGCTTTGCCATGACGATCAACAAGGCGCAAGGGCAGACCATCCCGATTGTAGGCGTGTACTTGCCGGAGCCGGTGTTCTCTCATGGTCAGTTGTATGTCGCGTTGTCCAGAGCCACATCGAAAAGAAACATCAAGATCCTCACCCTCAAGGTCAATGAAAAGGACGAGACCAAGAATTCCAAGAAGAGAAAACGAAACGAGTCCTTAGTAACGACCACGGTGAACATAGTCTACAAGGAAGTCCTTAGCACTTGAACTCGCTGGACCAGATTTGAGCAAATTCCTTGATGATTATTATGTCTTTTAAAATGTAACGGATGCAAACAAATTTGAATTTTTTATTTATTATATGAATATATCTATGTGCATTTTTTGTTTACACGTGAGATATTTGTGATGACAAAAAAGAATTAAAGGGAGGAGCATTCAGTTAACATGTATCATTTTAGAATCATCATATTCTTCTTGATGGAAGGCAATGACAACAAGCAAAATATCAATATAAACTGCAAGCCTTGCATGTAGTTAAATAGAAACAAAGGGAAACAAACAGCTAATGCAAATTGAAATATTTATCATGCTATAGCTATGATGCATACCTGATTCATAATATTATCACTTAGGAGCTTTGGGTTCAATATTATACTTCTTAGCAAATGCACCCATTTCCTAGCAAAACTCTGAAGTCTCAGACATTGCGTCACCACAGAATAATCAACGGCAAGAATGGATATCACAATGTTGGCAGTGACAATAGGTGGCTCCTTCATAGGGTCGACTGTACTAAAATAATGTCGCCTTACCTGGTAGATTAAAAAATAGATGAGATGGGATCTACTAATATCTTAATCTATTATATTATTAAAACAACAAACAATCAACGGAGGAGATTTGCTGGTGGCTCTTAATGGCTTAGATTCACCGATATCCATCCACACGTTGAAAAGGTTGAGAAACGTGTTGTGAAAGAAATAGGAAAACGTAATCAAAGCGGACCCTATTTACGCCGCTGACCCATCATGAGCAGGAGCATGCAGAGCAGAATCGTATCGATCGTCAATCGTCATGTACTTCTCGACGGCGGCGGCGCGGAGCATACCCGGCAGGAGGTGGTACTATCGCCTACCTGCTCTCAGGGGCAGCGTTTGTAGGCCACACGGTCGGCGGCCTCGCGCCTAGCACATCCGGCGCTAGCTTATGCCTCTGGTCAGGGCCTACATGGCTGCATGGCCGCAGCACATTCATCCAGATGCGTCTGAATCGATGATGTTTTACCGTGATCTGCTGGACCAAACAAGATTAACTCACGTCCATCAGCCATGTTAGCCTACAGCCACCGTCATCCATGCATGTTACCCTGCAGAACCATTAGATCTTACGTCCACGAGCTGGGGAATTGGTAGGCAACTGTTTGCATGCATTATTTACGGGTGGATTCAAGGTAAGCTACGGTAAGATACCTGTGGACAACACATCAATAAAATAAAACCCCACTTTTTCAGTGTATCTTGGTAAACATAATTTATTTACTCAAAGGTATCATGTCGAGTCCGGCAACAATCTCGGTACTGGGGAAGCAATCTGGTAGTTGAAGGCTGAAGGTGATGTTTATACAACTTTTGATGTCTCACGTAAGTAAAAATCTAGCTACCAGTTTCAATGCAAAATTGGTACAAAAGTAAATTGTCATATTACTGCCCCTATTTGTGAGTTGAAATAATGCGTGTTACTTTTCATTGAACTTTTTTGCAGAGATGAACAATTATCTCCTTATCGACCGTAAATAGAGATTGAAGCTGAAATCTTGGACGATACTGGGAGTGAAACCAAGGTGACTGATTAATTGGTCCCTAAAAACACGAATGTTTATACAGCTTTTGATCTCTGATGTAAGTCAAAAAAAAGGTGATGTTTATGCAACTTTTGATATCTAATGTCAGTCAAAAATTGGTTACCAGTTTCAGTAAAAATTTGATACACAGTAAAATGTCATATTATTGCCCGTGTTTGTGAGAGGAATTGGAAATAATGCGTGTTGTTTTTATTAAGTTTTTTGTATTGATGAGTAATTATATCTTTATCAACCGTATTTATAAACAGAGACTGAAGGTGAAGTCTTGGACGAGACGGACAGTGAAGCCAAGGGGATTGATTAATTGGTCTTTAGGAAAAAATCTTCCAGGGTTGTATGTCCGTGCACACAGTGCGAGTTCCAGGATATATTTCACTCTATACTTATCTAATATGCTGCAAGTTTGGAATATCTTTTTACCTAACAGTATGGTTTTGTTAACCAGACCTATTATATATTAAAAGTATATTACAGCCTACCAGGCAGATGATTTTCTCTAGCTGGAGATCGTCGGTGGTCGGTGGTGATCGTGAATCAACGAGATTAGACGATTTCTCCGACCGTGCGACTTACCTTTATTGGCTTCCATGTTTGGCTTTCAGGTTCCTCAAGCGATGAGCAGCATTTATAATGCTTAATGAGGCTGCTATGTCTCGCCAGCAGCATACATGACCAACATTGACTCTCTGGTGCCGAACTTGATGTTTATATAGTCTTTGATCTCTAATGTAAGTAAGACAAAGTGATGTTTATGCAGATTTTGATCTCTAATCTAAGTCAAAAGTCTAGCTAGCTACCAGTTTCAATGCAAAATTGGTATAGTATTGCCCTGATGTAAGTCAAAAGTCTAGCTAGCTACCAGTTTCAATGCAAAATTGGTACAGTATTGCCCCTATTTGTGAGAAGAATTGAAAATAATGCGTATTATTTTTCTTAATTTTTTATGAAGGGATGAATTATTATCTCCTCATCAACCGTGTATTTATAAAGTGAGTGAAGTTGAAATCTTGGACGAGAAAGGGAGTGAAGCCAAGGTGATTGATTAATTGGTCTCTAAAACACAGATGGTTATGCAGCTTTTGATCTCTGATGTATGTAAAAAATCTGGCTGCCATTTTCAATGCAAAATTGACACACAGTAAACTGTCATATTACTGCCCCTTTTTGTGAGAAGATATGGAAATAATGTGTATTTTTTTTTTTTTTTTGCAGGGATGAATAATTATGTCTCAACAATATTTATAAATAGAGACAAATATTATCTAACTGTATTGGTTTTAACATTGTTGTTTTTCTTGGGTGTAACATCTTTGTGACTTTTGTACATATTACATGTTCGATTACTTTGTAATCACTCCAGTAATGGTGCCCATAGTTTTTCAAACGATTACTTTTACTTCATATGCTTCACAGAAAAACTCCTTACTTGCCGACGGCCGAGAGAACATAAACTTCTTGCTACATGTTTCAGTAGTTCAATGCTTGAAACAACAACTAACGTTTAACTTCCTCAGCTATGTTTCTTGCTTTCTTTATGTTTACTGCCAAATAGTAGATACATCATCCCAAAGGTGGAGGCAGAAGTGAGCTAGGCTGCTAGAATGTTGATGCACGCTTAATAAATATATTTTTAAGTTTGTCCAATGTATGAAAATAAATCGCATATATCATGGTTCATGTATGTGCTATAATAGTAACAATATAAATCAGATGATTCAGCTTGACGTATTACAGTATACCTATGATTGACTTAGAAGGGTCAAAATAGGTACATGCACAATAAATTGATGGATCTCGAGGGAAAAAATACAAGTTAAAGGGTATACTTTCAAGGGTTTCTAACATGTGAACCAGTCTATCTCTAGCCGCGCAATTGCGCGGGTCACCCAGCTAGTTTATAATAAATAAGCAGGTTGGAGCAAACAATTACACAGAATGACACATATATTCATTCATTGCGTGGTTTTGATGAATGGTGTCTATAAGGTAGACGAACAACAAACTTCAACCAGAATCAGGTAATACAGAAGATGGTAGCCTTCTAAGTTCTGACTACTACCATAGAATGCATTTTTTTCACATAGACATTGCACACTCAGAACCTACTGGAGAACTTGAGCTCCCATCAGAGGACCAAAAGATAACATATTGTACACCTAACTATACAGGGACATGGACAAGTATGGCAACAACACGAACTGGCATAAAGATTACACAAGAGACTAAAAGTTCAAATCTTAATTAATTTGCTCCATCACTCACTGATTCATAATATTCTCACATATATATAAATCTTGCCTTACCTGATTGGTCTCCTGATTACTTGAAGAAATACACAATCACATAAGCACCATGCAAAGGACAAAGAGAAAGGAAGCACCCATACTAGGGAAATTTAGAACATCAAGTGCAGCATCGGTCATGCACGCACCGTCGTCCGCCGCGGAGGCGCCTCTCGCGCAGCTCTACTCGCCTCCTCGGAGCTTGCCGGCATCGATTAGGGATTGCCGGATTGCCGCGGAGGTGCTCCTCGGTGAGGGGTCGAGGAGGAGCCTGCGAGGTGGCTCTCCGGGGATCGACGAGGACCTGAGCAGTGGGGGCGACCTGCCCCGTGTGGCCGTACACGGCGGCGCGGAGGACCGACAAATCCATGGCGGCGTGCGCACAACTCAAATCGCGATTCGGAAGCAGGACCGTACGAATCTCCAATCGAATATCAGGGACAGCCGGACAGACGCGGCGCTGCCGGCGGCAAGAAATGGCGCCAGCAGTGGGGTGGAAGGGGAGGGGATGGTTACTGGTCACGGTGGCGGTCGGGCAGGGAGCTTGAGTGGGAGACTGGGTCCTGGAGAGTGAGCGTATGGTGCCTGTCGGTTTTTTGTGTGGCAGAGACTTTTTTCTTTTACCGCGCAGCGTCACACGTTGCATAGCCTATCAGTCGAGCTAATTTCAGTAGCGACAGAATAATAGCTTAGCTCGTTGCTAGCTAAGGCGCTTAGGTATTCCGTATTTTTGTTAGCGCTCAAGCGTTTAAGTGGCCCGCGTTGTACTGTCTTTTTTTTTGAGGAAAGGGCCTGATCCATATATTCAGAAATGCACAGTACAAATTACATCCAGGTCCAGCAAAGAAAAGAAATTACAGCCGAACCCCTGCAACTTGCACGAAACACCCTGAGCATCCTGGAAGAAACTCGATCAGGCCCACCACCGCGCTCCCGAGAAACCTAGACGCCGCCAGCGTCGCCGTACCGCTTGCCGCCGGGGAGGAGGAGCCACCACACGCTGTAGACGGCCGCAGGATCCATCCGCCACCGAGCGACGGAATCTGGCTCGATGAACGGAAACGGCCACAGCTCCTGCACCCCTGCACCACCCTGCTTTCCGCCGACGCAGCGCCGCCCAGGCCCACCAACCACACCCGCCTCCAGACGCCGCTCCCCACGCCACCACGGCCGGCCGGAGCAAAGACACCGAAGGAGACCACCTGCAACAACACCAACAAAACGGCAACACCAAGCTCCGGCAACTCCTCCCCTCGCCACCTCGGCCGGCCGGAGAAGCAACCACGGAGAAGCGCAACCGACGAACACCTTCACGACCTCCAGACCGACGCCTGGAAACCTCAGCCTGAGCCACCTTCTGTACAAGAAACGGAGACCACCGACGCCACCGCCGGCGCACCGCCATCCAACCCCAGAGCCCCCACAGCAAAGCCAGAAGCCACTTCACTGAGATGGAGACGGGGACGAGGGACAAAATCTCCAACAGCCGGCCACCGCCACCGCCACGATGACCAACCTCGGAGCACCAACGCTCAACAGATCGACGAATATGTGAGCACCAACCGCCAGCAGCCCTTCGGCTCCGCCACAAGAGACGACGCCAAGGTGGAAGAAGAGCTCCAGCACCACCCATCCAGCGCCGCCGGGAGACACTACCCTACTATATACACACCTAGGGCTCAGATCCGGGGCCGCTCCACTCTCCCACCACCGAAACGGCGCCCGGGGAGGGAGGAGGCCGCCGGTCTGGCCGTCGGCGGTGAGAGGGACGAGGACGACTCCTTTTTCTCCTCTCTAGGACACTATAGCAGGGAGGGGGAAGAAGAGTCGGGATGCGTTGTACTGTCTTTGTGATAACTAGGACTTAATCTTCTTGAGCTAAAACCAATTCCCTTGTAAAGAACGCAGTTCTATTCATTTGTTTTCTCATCCGGGCAAGAAATAAATTAATCAATAAACAATATTTGAAAGTACTCAACAAATAAATTATTTAGGAATAGATAAATATATACCTTCTGTATATGTTTTGAACACCTTAATGCATTGCCATTGACAGAGTGTCGACAAACAACCCAAGGCGGTGTCGACAAACAACCTAAGGCTGCAAGTTCCCTCGCCATGCTTATTGCTCGCGTGATTTAGAATGAATTCACAAGCTCCACCATAACAAAAATCAAAATCGTCGTATAAAATTAAAGCATAGCCTAATCACCTTGTTGTTTTTTTCTTTTACTCAGACTATTTAGGCTTAAAGAGTTATGTTACTTAATTTCTTATTTAAGGAGACATCATGGACAAAATTTTACGCTATTTTAAAACAAATAAAATAGAGTGTTAAGTTTTCAGACTTAGATAAGCCATGGCAACGCACGGGCATTCCACTAGTAAATTTAATGATCCTCATTATGTGCCTAAATTATCTAAGTTGGAAGATTCTATTGGTTATATGGTTGAATACACTTCTACAACTTGCAACTATTATGAAAGAGGAGGTGTCGAGAACCCTCTGTATGGTACTAATAATTATGGGATGCAAGTAACTATTGTTAATATGCATTGGAAAACTTCTATTTATTGTGATTCATTCATATACAAAATGCCAATGCATAGAAAAAAGTTAGACTTCGTTGTTATTACTTTTGTGTTTTGTTTTTCTCTCTACTAGGTTTCAACTTGACTATTATTTTCATTGGCTTGAGAGCACCATGTGATCCTGGTATTATGCATGAAACACTCCCCAAGGAAGAGGGGCACATCAACGTTCAAGCTCACTCATGAGCTTCATCTTCAATAAACATCAAGTAAGAAGCCTAGCTATATGACTATAAAGAAAGCGATTTGTGGGAGGCAGCCCGGTTATTTTTATGTATGATTTTCTTTGTGTCCTCTTGCTGTAACAAGAGGTTTTTTTAGTTTAGTTTTTGGAATTTGAATAAAGTGCCAAGTTTTACTCATATTGGTTTGAAAAAGTTGCTTATAGCGTTCGGAAATTTTATCCCTCCACGAATCTGTGCACGGTATGATTTTTAATTCTTATTCTGTAACTCCGAATGAGCTCATATTTGAACTGTAGTTGCAACTTTTCATTCTATGTTTGCATGAAATTTTGCGGAATTTTTGGGCAAAATTTGGTAGGGTAGAAAAATACGTTTTTCTGCTGCTGTATTTTTGGACAGATTATGTCCCATTTTGTTTTATGCATGTTTTGAACTTTTATCTTGAATCTTTTTCATTCAAATGAGTTTATGAGTAAGCATACAACATTATATAATTTCTGGACATTCATATGATGTTTTGTTTAAGGATTATATGCAGCAAGAAACATATTTGTTTATCACTACTAATGCACCCCACAGAAAAGAAAATGGGAGAAACGGTGTTTTGAAGTTTTTTTCACAGGGATTGGAGGAGATGCACCAAGAGCTATCCAAGGATGGTGAAGACCATAAGCTTGGGGATGTGAAGATAACCCCACTGGACCTACACACTCTTGGTTTGCACACGTCTAACTTTTGTTTTTTGATCGAAACACTTTATCGCATAAACTTGGAGCGTCTTTTTGTTTGTTTTTCGTTTGATTGTTATTTTGTGAGACCACCACACTATCATTTATATGAGAAAGAGCTACTGGAAATATGGGTTGAAATATGTTGGATGCTTTTATTGTATTGGGAAAAGGGATATTTGAGTTGATTTTTAATGATACATATAGTTGCATGATTCATGAGCTTGTTTATGAGTAATAACTAGCTGGGTTGCCCGCGCATTTGCGCGGCTAGCATTGATATAAAAAATGTTTATATATAACGTATCATTTTTCTTATGATCCTACTCCATCCGTTCTGAATTAGTAAGTCGTTTTATCCTTGTATATATCGTATGTATATAAAAAATCGACCTGATATCATTGCATAAGATTTTACTGAAATTCTATTGGCACGTAGTCTTTAAAACCCTTATCCAAATGGATCCGACTCGAGCGGAAATGAAGACCAGATAACCGTACAAACAATGAGTTTAGTGATTTACTGGCCTCAACACTAAGCCATTTTTTTGGAAGCTAAGGCCATAAGCTTCGTGCAATCTTTTGTTTGTGCGGGTTAATTTTAATTTTTTCTAACATAATTCTCTTTCTTTTACCCGTACACTAACATTGACATATTGTTTTTAAGTAGTACGTCCAGACACCATATGATTGGATCCTGGATAAACATCTTAGTAAGGTGTACTCCTCCGTAGTAAATAATAAAACTCTAGGTTTTTATGCCAACAAAATACATCTTGTTGGTTATCATTTCCCTCCAAGCTAAATCCAAATACTTTCGTATAAGGTATCCTTTTCTGTTCTTCCAATTTGCATTTCCGAATGCAAATATTTCCATTAATTAGAATTGAACATTGTACTCTTTTAATGAAACCTTGTACATGTCGTCTTCTTCGATCCGCACGAAGAATATATCGAAATGCCAGTGTTTTTTATTGGTGTAGTGTGATGCTTCTAGATGCTTTTGCATAACCTAATATTACACGAACTGATGTACGTCAATGTAATTTCTATGTATCTATTATATATCACGTTATAGTTCTTAATTTCTAATTCGCCGAGGTTGGACTTCCTTTATTAAGTTCATATAAAAATCATTTTGCTAATTCCGTGGACATTTGTTAAAAAATCTAGTATATATTACTAATATGAAAAATATAAACTTCCCAAATAAATATTAATAAGCTAAATTCATGTTTGTAGGATTGACTATGGCGCGTGAAGGAAATTCCATCTTATAAATTTTCTGTTAAAGCAAAAATCCCTCTAAGGGTGAAAAGTTTCCATGAACATCTATTTGGCAGTAATATAGTTAGCACGGGGAAGTCACTAACTGAGACAATATATTGTATATGAAAGTGACATAACCGAGAGACAATACATTGCATATGCAGGTCAACTAATTTAAAACCCCACAAAAAAATCTCGAAATTGAGAAAGGTAATATAATGTACACGCTGATTGGGTACCAAAATTTCAGAAAACGAAGCTATACATTGGCTACAATAAATATTTTTACATATTTAGTCTTCCCCCGTTGCCCACTTGCAATTTATCGAACGTAGGCATAAATTGGAAAGAAGCTATACAAATAAAGAATACTACAAAGGGGATTAGTGGAAAAGAGAGGAGACAAATCAGTAAGAACAGTTGCAAACCTCGCTGCTGGTATACTTCAAAGGCATGTACACAAACTGTTCACAAAGAAAAGGAACAGAGTTCACCTCTTAACTAATGAAGGTGTGTGTTAGATGGTGCTGGTCGTTCCTTTGGATCCTCATTGATATATGGAATGGCCTGGTGCGAGAAAAAAGAAAACATGGAGAATGGGAAAGACCTTTCAATTGATCACGCATAAAAAAGGAAAGTTTATTTTTTCCTTCTTTTTTCCAAGCACATCGGATCAATGGAATTCCATTTCAATTTGCCCATTTGAGTATGACTGTAGCATCACCAAGTGCTATTCTGCACAAATTTTGCAAGCATAATGCAATGATAGTTTCATGTAAGCAAATGCAGAAAAAAAATCTAAATGATAGCACCGTGACATCAACATTTTATCTGCACCTGTTAGATAGCAGGAAGTTTTGGCTTCTCCATAGAACTATCGAAATGATTTCCTCATGAAGCATGTAAAGTATGCAGCTCAACAAAAATATCACAATAGAAACATGTGCCAAATCTAGAGTTTTTCTTGGAAAATTGATGCAACTGAGTTGGGGCAGTCCAAATGCGAGCTTTGTCATGCACCATCTAAATGTGGATTGAGAAAATACTACGGGCAGTGATAGTTACCAACCATGCCATGAAGTATGCTCCTATAAATAAATCTGCCAGTAAATCACAAACAAATAAATCTGTAAGATGATAGGTAGAGCCTATATATAACTGAAAGATCCCTGCACAGTACAGATTAAACATTAGTAACACATGAGCGTAGCAAAGTAACAATCATCCAACTTTGAGGCCTAAATCTGAATAATATACAACTAAATATCAGGAAACATAGAGCAAATTAGTACTAACAGAACTCCGAGTCGCCGGCCACTGGACATCGAGGGTGCATATCCTCCACAATGTTCAACTCTCTATCGCCGTCTTTCCTCTCTCGGATGTGCTTGCAGCCGTCTTCGTTGTCCCCAAAAAATAGTTTCGACTCCAGCAGCACCTGTGTGCATAGACAAATGAAGAATCTCCGACCGAACCCACGCATTTGTGTGGCTAGATTTGCTATATGATATTTACATATAAAAAAAACATCTTTCCATATTTTCAATACTTATAAAATACATTTGTTTAGAGACGCCAAAGTTTGATTAGAAATTCGTAACATCTTGTTGTTTTTAAATGTATGACTTGTTTCGGGGCTTTCGATTGCACATCATGGTTGTGCGTAGAAAGTTTGTGATGTCTGTAGAGCCTAAACTGAAGGACCACCATGATTTTGTGATATGCCATCACACAATAATTCGTTACTGATTTTGTGTGAGAGACATTTGTTGGAATATTCCTTTGTTGGCCCAAGTACTTACATGGCCGGTAGTTTATGTTTTTGAAATTTCACATTAAATGGAATTATAAGGGCTGGATAAGAAACACATATACTATTGGTCAAGACATAGTCTCAAGGGGAATAAAATTAAAAATTATTACAGAAAGACCGGCCAAGCAATCATATACAAACATGATCTGCGCCAAAACATGATTGATCTAAAATGCATCGCAGTTTACATTATACTCTTGAAAAATAAATCAATAAATACGTACATATACCTGATATTGGTCGTTCAAACTGATAGTTCACTTTCAATTTTAGCCCCAAATGGATTCCTGCATGGGACGGCCTTGTCTCTTACCAAATTTTCTATGTACATTAAAATTATATTACGCATATCATATGATTACATACCTTAACCTAAACATGCACCTTCGTATATGAGTATATCAAGATTTGCTAGCCAGCTGTTAAAGTGGACTGGGGCAAATTTTGCCCCAACGTCGCGGCGTGGTATGAGCCCGGCAACGTCACATCGGGCAGACCATGTCTTTGAACGCGTACTCAGGAATCACGATGCCTTCACGGCAATGGAGCCGGCCGACGCCACGATTTTGGTTTTCTTAACAGTGATCGTCCACTGGCTATATCATCGACGCTGGTTTGGGCAGTTCTTTGCGTGTCCTACTCCCAATCTAATGCATTTGTTTATGGCTGGACGTGGAGGGCAGACCTGGGTGCTTCTCTGATCAAATCGGCCATCTTCTATGCGTCTTAATTGCTCCCTTTTCTATACGTATGATGCAATCTGCAGGGTCCTGCCTGTACATACTTCCTTCCGTACGTTCATCAAATCGGCAAATCCTCTCGATGATCTCATACACCACACGCGTGTTGCCTCATGAGAAGAACTGAACATAGTTGAATCAACTTGATGCAGTGGGCGGCAGGCGGTCAGTTTCACTGATTATATTAATTGATAGAAGTAATCAATGGTCGATCCTTGCCGTCGTCGTGTTATGTCTGCCATAATCTCTATCGATTCTTGATCTTCGTGCCGCAGACAATAAGCCGGGAAACCTCGTTGCGTGCTTCTACCCGTGTTGGCAAGCCACTGCCATCTCACGTCGAGATCTCGATCTGTGCCGATCTAGCAAACACATAGGGGATCAGGCCAGATGGATTTTATGCACATGCATGCGGACGTATCAACCGGAGGAAAAGAGCTTGGTATCAGATATGCATACGGTACGATCTAGGGCATATTAGTATACGTGTGCATGCAGATCTCTTCATCCTTCTCCTAATCGATTGCGCACGTAACTTTTAAATCAACGCTGTTCATTTTACCTGGTTAATCTTCATCGTTAATTGTCTTGTGTTTTAATTATATAATAATAGATAGATTTGCAAATGCTTTATCAAGATCTATCACTTATTCATGTTTTGATGCTTAAAGTTATTTTACTTTGTTTAACATGGATTAGTTAGTTCTATGGACACTCATGCATGCATCTAGATGGTCAACTTTCTCCCTCTTGCTAGTCCAAAAATTCCAACAAGTAAAAACTTGTTTCCAACACCTTCAACCAAAGTTATTCCAGTGAGTCCACCATATCTACCTATTGGCTTTATGCTATTCCGAGTATGTATATCATGATATTTGTGTTATCTATACCTATGAATGAAAATGTTTATGTTATTAATTGTTATGGGAAAAGTTGGTTATATAGCTCTCACGAACTTGATGCACAATTTATTTTTATTGCATAAATAAAACATGACCCATTGTGATTAAGATTATGATGCTAGTGGCTTGATAAATGTCCGAGGTTGGGAGTTAGCCTATATGTTCTGTCACATGCAAAGCTTTCAACATGTTCCTTCATCTCATTTAGTTGATATCATGTACTTTTGTTTATGGATGCTTATCATGGTGAAATGAGGTGAAAATGAAGTAGTTTAAATGAGTTTGTATAAATGTTTAGAGAGACGCCTGGGCCGCTAATCTAAGCCATGCATCATTCATGGTGGAAATTTACTTACATGCTATGGTGAACCGTCTGTGATACACCTTATAATAAAAAGCTATTCTAATGGTAAATAAAAAGGGTGTTGAGATTGTTCATCTTGTTTGTTTGTCTTGCATTTTGATATGGGCTTGTTCCATATCCTGGGACAAGAGGTACTCCAGTTGACGCTCTTGATGATACTATTATTACTTACAATCATATATAACTTGAACTTGCTTTGTTTCCAAAGTTAAGTAACTCATGGTGTAGGTACTCGTATTCAAGGGGCATGAGACACCTAACCTTTACTTTATCAAGCACACTACTCATATTTGCTTTCACATTAAACTTTAATCATTCAAGATGCTATGATAGGGGTAATGAGAGCTTGACACCAAGAATTTCACATTGCAATCATTAACTTAAGTAGAAGAGTTTGGAAGTTAGATAAAACTTATGCATGCTTTACCTCTACTCACATATACATCTTTCTAAAGTGTCCACCTTTTATATTCAGATTTTCATCTGTACTCTATGACCAATGTAGGATATTCTTACTTATCATTATGCATACATGTGGTACATATTACTATCTTCTATGTTACACTTTGTGAACTATCATTGAACATCCTTGCATTGAATACTTGATATCACTTCATAAACTATCTTGCATATTGCTACTCCTTTGAAGAATGAATCATTTGACTCTATGTAGTAGTAGCAATCATCTTTGATATCTATTGTTAGTGCTATATTGCAAAGCCCATGTTAGTTTTATCACCTTCATACTCGAGGACGAGTATTGGTTAAGCTTGGGGATGTTGATGCATGTAAAATGCATACAAGAACTTTGCACTATATCACTCATATTCCAATCATATTTGCATCATATAAGGGTTATATCACTGTTATATAATGATTTTTGGAATAAAATATTTATTTCCTATTTTTATGGAATTAACCTTGCGCAGGCAGAAAACCCTATTTTTTCCTTTTAAGTTTCAGGGACCCAAACGACGTCCAAATGACCTGGAAAAATACAGGCGTCAATATTTTGGAAGGAGAAGACTTGGGAGCGAAGGAAGCAAGCAAACGGAGGCCGGAAGCCTAAAAGAGGGGGGCCACGCGGCCTCTGTACCTGGCCGCGTGGGGCCCACCATCTTGGGCCTCGAGGCTCCGCTGTCGTCGATCTTTTCTCCACTGACTTCTACTTGACCTAAAAACGCCTATAAAAGAAGTCCCACGGCGTTCTCAAAACAAGCGCCGCCACAAGACAGAAACACGAAAACAGAGATCTGGAGCTGCAGATTGGAGGGGGAAAACTCCGGCGGGGCGCTGCCGGCGTGGTCTCCATCTTCTCCATCGACATCTCCACCGTCTCCATGATGAAGAGGGAGTAGTCCACCTCTGGACTATGGGTTTGTGGAAGTAACTTATGTATCTCTCCTCTCTTTGAGCTTCACTAATTAGTACCGTATGAGCTGCTGAACATGATTACGGTCATCGTTGTAATTCCTATGTGGTCGATCTTTTTGTGAGTTAATATATGCTTGAGATTGCAATGTTTGTTTCAGTTATGAGTATAGATGCATATTATGTACCCCGTTCTTATCTACTTGTTATGATCAAGCATGTTTATGAGAGCGTGTGTGGGGTGATGTGTGCATTAGTTGGAGTAACGGGGGGTGGTGAGTGCGGTAAGTTGACCACTGTAATATCGCGATCCACTTGGGTGTTTTACCTTACTTTGTTACCTCACTAGGGATAAACAAAAATACCATGCTACAAGGGTTGTGGGTGACTTGCCACTTCTCCGTGACTAGATCTAGCATGTTCTTATTTTAACTTCATGTCATGATACTTAAAGCTATACTCTGAGTTATCTTAATTACCGAGGTGTTATGATTTAGTTCGCATCTTGGTGGAGTATAAGTGAGATTAATAACCAAAAGATCTCTATGTTAGGACGTGATGCCCATATAATTAGTAACTTGTTATCAAACTTTGTTTTGCAATCTCATATGTCAACTCTATGTGTCCATTGTCTCCACTTTATTAAAGAGAGAGTGCATTTGTGAAACCATGAACCCCGGTCCATTTTTAATCATAAGAAACACCTTTCCAACAACTTTTACCACTTTTCTGCAATTATTAAATCCGAAAATACAAAAACACTTTACATCTTGCATTCATCATTGTTATCATCATCCTTGCACATTTATTACCACCATTGCATATTTTTTCTTGTTTGCATTGCATAATTATCTTGATATCATTCTTACACCTTGTGCTTGACAACCACAGGTGAGGTTGAGGACCAAAACATTTAACTCTGTTTTGTAGCTGACCAAAAAGAAGGATAAGGAGATAAACTTTTCACTACCGATTCCCCGAGAGTTCGATATTAAACCCTCGAGTCACCCTCGTGGGAAAACACGTCTTCCACTTACTACACACTCTGCACTTGGAGTCGCAACCTAACTCATTTACTTTTGATGCAGTAACTACGCAACGGAGATCAAGACTGTTTTCTGGAGCCGTAGATCAACCTCTTCAAGGGCCATCACCATGCTAGGTCCAGGAGGACGCCAGGCGTACGCCGATCGCTTCATGGCGGTGGAAGTCGACGAGGACCCTGACGGGGCGGCATCGCTGTGAAGCCTGAGTTGCTTCTTTAGGTGCAGCGCGCCTGGCCACAAAGTTTAGCTTTTGAACTGCTTAAGTGTTGTAAAGATCTTTAAGACTTGTATGCTTGTATGCCAGCTTGTGCCTCTCGCGAGGCTTTTTATCCCTTGCTCATGTCTTTCCCGCTCTGCGTCGTTAGGACCCTCCTGGAGGGATAAGGGCTCCTGAGGCCCGGCGCTCAGGAGCCCCCCCCCCCCTTTTGACGCGCAAGCAACACATGAGGCGTGAGTGGGAAAACAGGCTCGAGAGGCAAAGCAAAAACAACGACAGGGGAGGACAATGATGGAGCTTGAGTTCTGGACTTAGCTGTGTAGGGTATTGTTTCTTTGTGGCGCCATGTTCCCTTGGGATGTTTTTTGCAGCCTTGGCGAGGGCGTAGCCTTTCCTGCGTTAGTCCAAGCGGGGTACCCGCGAGCATTGCACATTCGAGGTAGCTCGCGCGCGCTTGCATGTTTTCCTCATGTGTACCTCGCGAAGAGAAAAATGAGCACCAAGGTCCTTGGTGAGGTGACGTGCGTGGGAGCAGGCCCACGAGCCAGCGCTCGGATCCTTTGGGTTTTCCGGTGCGCTGTGTAACATACCCAAAATTATTATCAGGATTATGTTCCAAAAATGAGAGCCAACAAAAACTTTTGTTAATTATATGTGTTGATCTCTTGCTGTTACTTGTGTGGTTTAATTCTTGTTGCTTGTGTTGTTCCTTCTTGCTAGTGGTTTGTTGTTTGCTCTAAATAAAAGCAAGAAGAAAAGAAAAGAATTGAAATAGCAAATAAAGCAAGAAAAATAAAGTGACATTTGGGTTCCAACAATTCTCCAAGTGAGAATTTCCAATGGTTTCAAACAAAATTCAGTGGAGTGGGTTTATAAACACTCCCCATTTTGTTCCTACCACTTTTCCCTCTCAAATATTATTTTGAACTAGTTTTAAAATTCTAAAATCAAAACAAATTAAAATAAATTAAAATGCCTTAATTAAAGCACTATAAAAGAAAATGTTTCAAAACATTTATTATTTTATGCCAATTTTTGTGGAGCTTCTGCACATCATGGGAAGGCCCCACAAATTTTGGAAATTTTTTATAAATTGGTTTAGTGCCCCAAAATAAATCAGGAAATGCTGCTGCATTTAACAGAAGGGCTAAAACGTAATTAGAAGAAAGAAGAAGGAAAAGGAGCAGAGCAAAGGAGCCAGGGAGGTTTTTGCAAAAGTGTCTTCGGCTACCTCTCCATCGCCGTGTCGTCGCCGTACGCACGCGCGTCGCCGTTTCCCCGGGTCCCCCAGCCCCCCTTGCTCGCAGCCGTCCACGGTCGTCTCTGCCCCCTCTGCACGAACTCGAGCACCCCGTTGCCGAAATCGCCGCCCTGTCCCCCTCTGCATCGCCGTAGTCACTCCGACGGCGCCATCCCAAATTGGCGCACTTCTCTGCACGCCGACACGCACCGCTCGTCTAGATGCTTCTAGAACACGTCCGGACCCCGCTAAACATCACGCCGCCACGATCCCCTGCACCCTCGCCGCGGAATCGAGGAATCGATCCCCTCGCGCGCCATGGCCGTCGCCATGGACTGCGACCATCGTGGACCGCCCCGACCCTATAAGACCACCCCCGCACCCCTCTGGAACTCCACACCATCCCCACTCACTCTCCCTCGCTCCAATTTGATCGGTGCACCGCCAGAAGGGCGTGCATGGCCGCATCCGTCGCCGCCGTCCAGGTCGAGCATGGCCGCAACGCCACACCCCACCTTTGTCCCTCTCTGCCCTGAACCTTGTTATCCACCCTCACCGCACTCACCCGAGCTCTTTTTCCTCATTTTCATGCACAGACGAGTCGCCAGGAGCTCGCCGGAGTCCGCTGCCGAGGCCGTGGAAGTTCGGGAACTCACCGCCGACGAACCAACCCTCCCCAGCAAGCGCAAGTTCTTCCAACAGCCTCACCCGAGCCTCCGCCGTCGATCCACGCCTTCGCCGAGCCTCCCCGAGCCCCCTAGGTGAGCCATCCGTCCACCACCTCGCCGCCGGCGCGGCAGCGCCGCCAAATCTTGGTCGCCGTCGTCGCGTCGCACGTGCGCCGTTGGATCTAAGATCTACGGTCGCGTACCGTTTCGTGTAATAGAGCCGCTGACGTGTAGACCCCACATGTCAGCATCTTAACCATTTCCAGCGCGGGAGACTTTTCTCCGTGAGCCGCTGACATGTAGACCCCACATGTCAGGGTTTTCAACATTATCCACTAGTTGATTATTTCGAATTTCTAGTTTCTATAGAATTCAGTACTGGCATCAACTTCAAAAATCAATATCTCAAGATTTAGGAATCCAAATAAATCAAACTCAACTGTTCTGGAAAGCTTATGAAATTGTTTAACCAACACAATTGGTCCATGTCATTTAATTAAATAATAAAAAGTATTATTGAAAATACTACAGAAGGTTTAAAATCTAAACTTGTTTGTTTCTGATACTCTGTTAGTCCAAATAATTCCAAACCAATTTTGCTAGCTTAGTACTGCCTTGTGTTAGCTCCCCTAATTTTGGTAGAATTAATTAAGCATATTAATTGTTGACTTTAAGATAAACCCTTCTGGACTAAAACAACAAATATGTTTATTGGTTGATCCAAATGAGTTAGGACCAATTTTGTTAGCTCACATATAGCCATGTTTAGTTACCCCTAAAAGGGTTTAATTTTTGGAACAATAGAATTTAATGGTAGCTAAAACTTGATTATTAAGCTACTGGATTCAATCCAATGTGTAGGGAGTTTGGTAACTCCAAATGATCCAATTCAAATTGGGTTGTCTTCTACACATCAGTAGCTTTCCATAGAATTTTAGTTTGTATTTTTGTGACCAACAGAACTCAAGTTGTGGAATTAAACATGAATAACTAGTTTCTGCCATAATTTGGACTTAATTAAATAATGTTTAATTCAATTTTTTGAAAACCAAATTGTGTGGTTTGATGTGTGCAGTAGCTAATTGTGATGTTGATGATGGTTATGTTGAGATGATTGCTTGTATAGCTTAGTGATTGTTTGCATTGTTTGTTTGTTAATTAGACGAGAACGTTGTCGGATATATCGAGGAAGGAGAGTTTGCTGAATTTGAAGAACAAGAGCAAGATCACTTTGCCAAGCAAGGCAAGCTATTCTCTGAGCTTGCACTACAACATATGCATCTACTTTCATAACATGTTTTACTCTCAAAGCAAGATTTATAAAACCCATTTCAAAATATATGGATATTATTTTGCCACCCTATGTAGTAGTTTATATAAAACTTTAGGATGGGAAAACAATGTTGTTTATTCAAAACTCCTTTGAAATTCTTGTGAGTTTATGGAAATGCCGAGATGTCGGTGTTGGTGGAAAGTGGAAAAATGGTGATGTTTATGAAAAATGCACAGTGTCCTAGTACTATGGAAACCAATCCTACCCTGTGCGACCACATTTACCACATATGGGAAAAGGCGTAGTCATGTAGTTTGCTCTTATTAGTATGGGATACCTCATCGACGGAGATGACTCCGTTATGCATGAGGGGATGGTCCGAGGATCTACCCCCTGACCCGGGTCCTCACACAAGTTGGTGGGGAGGATAGAAGGTTCCACCATAAACCGCCGGACAAAACTATGAGTCCTCACACTTAGGGTTTCTGACGGGAAACCGGACTGGGTGTCGATGGAAAGTGTCATATGGGAAGGATCCTATACTAGCATGAGCAAATAAGAGGCTATGGCCGGCGGCTTACTTCGCATACACCTGGTATGGCGAGACGTGGCAGACACGATGAGTTGCCGGATGGATGTGGGTTAAAAGCGTGCTACCTCTGCAGAGTGTTAAAACTATTCGAATAGCCGAGTCCTCGGATATGGACAATTGGGAGACTGTCCTAAGACCTTGTGCAAGTTTTAAAAAGGCTTTGAGTTTTAAAAGAAAAATGAAGTGGAGATGTTTCCTACACCTATACCAACGGATCGGTATGAGGTGGTTGGATGAAAGTGGACCATGACGGGCTATGGTCGGAAAAGGGGAGTTTTGGAAAAACAGATGAAAAGGTGACTTCTTTAAAGATAGTTATAAAACTCTTCTTACCTTTTTCAATAAAGATATAGAGATGTTTTAAATAAGAAAAGTTGTCAACTAAAATAAAACTGGTGCATACTCATGTTGGGTAGTTTGCGAGTACATTCAAATGTACTCATATTGGTTTCGTCCCTGGCTATTGTCCTAGCCAGACTACGAGGAGGAACACTACGCCGAGCAGGAATATGGCGACTTCTACGCCAACTAAGGATCTCCACAAGTCAGCTGCCTGTCGGGTCGTCATCGTTAGAATATGATGTCTTACGCCGTAGCTTCCGCTGATATATTTGGTTTGGCCCATGAAGGCACCTATGTAAGAACTTGGTCTAAATGACCATTTATGTAAGACTTTTATTCGGTACTGTAATGGATGTAAACTTTGGTATCCAATTCGGATTATGTGCAACGACAGACTGATCACGGGATCGTTGTGTTAAGCATAATCGGGTATTTCGGACAGCTAGTCCGGGGTCCCCACAGACTTGGTATCAGAGCCATCCTGACTTTAGGAAACCTTAGTTAGCATGGTCGTTTGTCAAATGTTACAAAAGATGAATTTCTAAAAAGAAAGGAATGAAGTATTTTCGAAAATTGCTTATCTCCAATCCTCTTACTTATGCAAAATTTTACTCTCATTAAATATTACATTTTCCTAGTATCCCTAAAATTTTGTACACCTCTCATTAAGTTTAAAATTTGACTCACTTGTTGCCCTACTATATTAAAATTTTGATAACTTGTCACCTAACTAACTTAAAATTTTGCTTAAAAACTGTAGATGGCACTCCATGGACCGAGTTCGTTCAGCTGGAGAAGGACAGCAAGCTGACGTTTGAGAGGGACTTGTTCGAGTTGACCAAGCTGTTAGGTCGCCCCGCTCCAGAGTTTGAGGGAGCTCAGATTGATGTTCACGGTGTTGGAAGGCTGAGCTGGCTCATCAGATCGTCAGTTCGCAGGAACATCAAGTCTCCCAATTCCAGGACGCTCATCTTCACCACCAAGGAGGCCACCTGGGTTGACGGTCTCTGTACTGCTACACAGAGGATGCTAGCCCGACTTTGTGAGGAGCACAAGGCGGAGTTAGTAGACTCCCGTTTCCGGTTCTACGGGAGGCGCAACTGTGATGGACACCCTACTCCTTCACCTTACCACCCGATGTTTGGGAGCTACATCATGGACATGGAGATCTTACTTCAGTGCACTCAGGATGATCTGTTGCGCACTAGGATTCAGCTCCACTTCGACCGCGAGTCGCTCGTTGAGCTTCGCGAGAACGAGATGAAGCTGATGGTGGAGAAGGTTGCTCTTCTCAGGAAGAGGGCCCAGCTGAGGAAGACTATCGTGAAGCTCCGCACGAAGGTGGCAGAGCAGGATGGACTGATTGAGGATCTAGAGCACCATACTGACGAGATGGAGGAGGAGGGCGAGGATCTCCGCAAGGAGAACGACGCTTTCCTCAGTGACGATGATGACTTCGTGGAGGAGATGGACTGTGAGGAGGAGGATGATGAGGAGGAGTTAGTTGACGAGGAGGAGGAGCCACTCGAGCCAGTTCTCGAGGACGAGGAGGAGGATCCCGAGGAGCCAGCCTACCAGTCAGATGCTGACGTGTTAGAGCTGGAGGTTCCACCTCAGTAGGCGAGTGACTTGATCACTACCGCAGGATTAGGTTGACCCCCTATAGCTAGTCGAGTAGTAGTAGTGGTTCTTTTGGAAACCAGATGTTATGTATCCTAGAGTAGGTGATGTTGTAAGCTTGATGTTGATGTGAACTCTTGATGTGTTGTTTGTGAAATATAAGTATGTTTGTCTTGTTTAAATCTGTGAACTATTTTCATATAAATCTTAGGATTAATCAACCACTTGAGAGATCGTCTTTTCCCTTAGTCGAACTTTTCTTGCCTTGTCTCTTATACCCGGTGTGCTTCAGGATGCCACCCGTCGCAGCAATGCGGAAGGATCAGGATCAGCACCACCACCACCGGACCCAACCCCCACCCAACTTCTCGCACTTATCATGGAGCGTGAAAATGCCCGGCAAGAGCGCCAAGCTCATCTCGCTGCCTTACAACAACTCGCAGCCGCTATAACAACAACAACAATAACAACAACAACAACAATGGTGGCAATGGCAATGAAACCAGCGATCTACCTTGGGTGATTTTCAGAAGACCAACCCACCCACCTACTCCAAGGGACTTCACCCACTAGAAGCCGATGATTGGCTTCGCACCATCGACAATAATCTTGAAGTTGCTGCTGTGGGAGAAAATGAGAAGTGCTGTATGCAACCCACTATCTCGCTGGACCTGCAAGAGCTTGGTGGGAAACTACCAAGACTCTCCAGCCAGCTGGTCATGTCATCAACTGGGCTGAGTTCCAGGAGAAGTTCCGCAAGAAGCATATTCCCAGGGACTATTGAGAGGAAGAAGGATGAGTTCCGCAAGCTGAGGCAGGGAAGTAGAGATGTGGTCGGTTATCTTGAGGAGTTTACCGACTTATCTCGGTATGCTCCTGATGACACCGACAAGGAAGAGAAGAAGATGGAGCGTTTCATGAGTGGACTTCATGATGAACTTCAGTGTGCTTTGGTTATCCATGACTTCCGTGATCTGGAGTCACTTGTGGACAAAGCCATCCAGCTGGAGACCAAGCGCAAGTCGATGTATGAAGGTCGCAAGAGGAGGATGAATGCTCAGGAAGGTCGAGCAGCCAGAAACCTCGTATCTTTCAGCAGAACACCAGGCCTGCCTATCGTCCACCCCAAGCTCCACCCCAATTACCCTAACCGCCCAAACAACTTCAACCGCCCCAATGACAATAACCGTCCCGGAGGAAACTTCAACAACTTCACCCGCAATCCCAATGTGATCTGCTTTGAATGCGGCAACAAGGGTCACTACTCCAAAGAATGTCCCAATCCCAAGAGGAATGTCCAGCGCCCCAATGCGCCGGCACAGAACAATGGTCAAGGCCGCAATGGAAATGGAAATGGCAAGAATGCCGCACCTCGCGGAAATGCTGCTGTTGCCAAGGGTCGTCTGCACCACATCAATGCTGAAGAAGCTCAGGATGCTCCGGATGTTGTGCTGGGTACGTTCCTTGTCAACTCAGTACCTGCAACTGTTCTGTTTGATTCTGGTGCTACCCATTCATTTGTTACCCAAGAATTTGTTGCTAAGGGAGGTTTAGTTAAGAGCCTCTTACCCAAACCCATGGTCATCCAAATCCCAGAATCCACCGTAGAGACCAAGATGTTTTGCTCCGATGTACCCCTTGAGATCAAAGGAGAAAAGTTTCCAGTTAACTTAATTGTTCTGGGAACCCAAGGCATCGATGTTATACTCGGTATGAATTGGTTAGCCAAGTACCATGGTCGAATTGACTGTGCCAGAAGAGCTGTATCCATCACCACCGACAAAGAAGTAGAAGTGGAGTATGTGTCTGAAACTAGTCAACCTCACCCAGGCTGCCATGAGAGCATAGCTCGACCCGCCCTAGATGAGATCCGTGTTGTTCATCTGTTCAAGGATGTTTTCCCAGAAGAATTGCCTGGTATGCCGCCAGATAGGGATATTGAGTTCATAATTGAGCTTATCCAGGAACATCCCCCATATCCCAAAAGCCTTATCGGATGAATCCGGAAGAACTGGTTGAGTTGAAGAAGCAGTTGGCTGATATGCTAAGCAAAGGTCTTGTCCGCCCAAGCGCTTCACCATGGGGATCACCCATTATTTGTGGACAAGAGAGACGGTACCACACGCCTGTGTGTGGATTATCGCAAGCTGAATGACGTGACCATTAAAAACAAGTACCCTCTTCCCAAGATCGAGGATCTGTTCGATCAAATGAACGGAGCCCGAGTCTTTTCAAAGATCGATCTTCGGACAGGTTACCATCAGTTGAAGATCGAGAGACAGATATTCCCAAGACCGCCTTCACCACTCGTTACGGTTGTTTGAATACACCGTGATGTCTTTTGGTCTGACCAATGCCCCAGCCTATTTCATGAATCTCATGAACAAGATTTTCATGGAGTACCTCGACAAGTTCGTGGTAGTTTTCCTTGATGACATCCTTATTTATTCCAAGACCGAAGAAGAGCATGCTGAACACCTGCGTCTAGTTTTGGAGACCCTCCAAGCACCAGCTGTATGCCAAACTTAGCAAGTGTGAGTTTTGGCTCAGTGAAGTGGCATTTCTTGGACATATTGTATCCGCTGGAGGAATTTCTGTTGACCCTGAGAAGATACAAGCCATTCTTGACTGGTTATCCCCAACCAATGTTTTTGAAATCCGAAGCTTTCTCGGACTTGCCGGTTATTACCGCAAGTTCGTTGAAGGATTTTCCAGTATAGCCAAACCTCTGACCCAACTGTTGAAGAAGGACAAGAAATTTGAATGGACTCAGAAGTGTGAGGATAGTTTCCAAGAACTGAAGAGAGACTAACCTCAGCCCCAATCCTGATCATGCCAGACGTCACCCAGAGTTTCGACGTGTATTGCGATGCATCACGCCTCGGACTTGGTTGCGTTCTGATGCAAGAAGGCAAAGTTGTGTCGTACCTGTCCCGGCAGTTGCGACCGCATGAAGAGAATTACCCAACCCATGACTTGGAGTTAGCTGCTGTGTCTTTGCTCTTAAGAAGTGGCGTCCCTATCTTGCGGGACATCGCTGCGAGGTCTATACAGATCACAAAAGCTTGAAGTATATTTTCACCCAGAAAGATCTGAACCTGCGACAGAGGAGATGGATGGAATTAATCAAGGATTATGATATTGGAATCCATTATCACCCCGGAAAGGCTAATGTAGTTGCCGATGCCCTTAGTCGCAAACCTTGCACCCTGAATGCCCTGATCCAAGCCGAACAGCCAGCCTTGTTCAAAGACTTCCAAGATTTTGGACTAGAGCTTGTTAGCCATGGTTATCTCGCCAATTTAGAGTTAACCCCAACCCTGATGGATCAAATCAAAGAAGCCCAAAAGGTCATGAAAGCATATAGGGAATTAGGAAGAAAATTTCCCTCGGCAAAGCACCCGGTTTTACCGAAGATGCTGAAGGAGTGCTGAAATTCAATGACCGTATCTGTGTGCCCAATGTCACGGAACTTAAGGAGTTAATCCTGAAGGAGGCCCATGAGACCCCTTATTCAATCCACCCCGGCGGAACCAAAATGTACCAAGACCTTCGAGAAAGATTTTGGTGGCATGGAATGAAGCGAGAGATTGGTTCATTCGTAGCCAAGTGTGATATCTGTCAGCGAGTCAAGGCTGAACATCAGCGACCCGCTGGATTGCTTCAACCTTTGAAAATTCCCGAGTGGAAGTGGGATGAGATTGGAATGGATTTTATTACCGGACTTCCAAGATCCAACCGAGGCCATGATTCAATCTGGGTCATCGTTGATCGACTGACCAAGGTTGCCCACTTTGTTCCTGTCAAGACCACTCATACCGGAGCTCAGTTAGCAGACCTGTATATTTCCAGAATAGTGAGCCTGCATGGTGTGCCTAAGAAGATTGTATCTGATAGAGGCACGCAATTCACCTCAAGATTCTGGAAATCCCTTCATGAAGCCCTCGGAACCAAGTTAGCCTTTAGCACAGCTTATCATCCCCAGACCGATGGCCAAACTGAGCGAGTGAACCAGATATTGGAGGACATGCTTCGCGCATGTGTTCTATCCTATGGTTCCAAGTGGGAAGATTGTCTTCCGTTTGCAGAGTTCTCGTACAACAACAGTTATCAGTCTAGTCTGCAAATGGCCCCTTTTGAAGCCCTTTACGGCAAGAAGTGTCGTACACCCCTGAATTGGTCCGATACCGGAGAGAGCAAATTGTTCGGACCAGATACCCTCCGAGAAGCTGAAGAGCAAGTTCAGCTTATTCGTGAACGCCTCAAAACTGCCCAATCCCGTCAGAAGAGTTACGCTGACACCAAGCGCCGTGATCTCACTTTCAGTCGGAGATTATGTTATCTCCGAGTGACACCCCTCAAGGGAATGCAGCGTTTCCATGTCAAAGGAAAGTTAGCGCCAAGGTATATTGGACCCTTCAAGGTCATTGCTCGTCGAGGAGAAGTATCCTATCAGCTGGAGTTACCCCAGGAGTTAGGAGATTATCATGATGTCTTCCACATTTCCTTGCTCCGGAAGTGTCTTGAAGTTCCTGACCAGCCTGATGTTTTCAAAAACATCGACCACCTCTCCATCGACCTGAACCAAGACCTGACTTATCGTGAGAGACCCCTCAAAATTCTCGAAGAAGATGTTCGTGTTACCCGAAGACGTGCGATCAAGTTTTACAAAGTCCAGTGGACTAACCACTCTGAAGAAGAAGCAACTTGGGAACGCGAAGATTATCTTAGAAGCGAATTCCCAGACCTCCTTAAAACCTAAGCCTAGCAAATCTCGGGACGAGATTTATTTTAAGGGGGGAAGGATTGTAACATCCCAAAATTATTATCAATATATTCCAAAAATGAGAGCCAACAAAAACTTTTGTTGTTTATGTGTTGTTTTGCTTTCTTTGTTTAATTCTTGTTGCTTGTGTGTT